>JANAVB010020600.1:2115287-2260287 GCA_029216955.1 Iris pallida | reverse complement strand
AGCCCCCTTGTAGTTCTTGTGCAGTATATGGACACCGATTCTCGAGGAGACTTGCTCCCTTCTCGTAGAATCTCGTGTCGTAACGTGTCTTGCGTGGATCCACTCTACCAGTCGGGGACGGGGAGTACTAGTGTAGATGTGTGGTCATACCCGCCTTGTATATATTGTGAACCTTGTGAATGCCAATCCTACACCACACGTATGATTGGCTAGATCATAACCTTGTGCAGACCCAATCCGGCCACATGTTGTAGCTAGTATTCACACACCTAGATATATGATTCTTGATTCTTGTACATGCCATGATCAGTTTACTTGCCTTGTTCTAACTCTAGTTTTACAGCTTACCTTGCCATGATACTCACATGTACATCCTATGATTTTTTTGTATATACTCTCTATTTACAGTCTTATAGCTTTTGTCATATCTTGTGAACTGTTGTTAGTAGATTGTACTCGTTCCATCATGACAGGATATGTTAAAAATATTACAGATGCTGACGAGGGAGATTACTGTACCTACTACGGTCCGGATGACATAGTGGGCCTAGACCTGGAGACTTTGGTCCAGCAGGGCTTAGCTCCGCCTGGCGAGACCTTACCTATTGCTTAGTTAGAGTAGGTCTTTTGTACTAAACATTGTCTCCAGCTACTTTTGAGACTGTTATATCTATGGATTGTATTAGAGACTTGGACTTGTATATATTCTTGTGTTGGACTTGACAGGTTATTATTTTATTATCGTCTTGTTGTCTTTATCTTTCAGTCTTTACTTTGTTATCTCAGAGTTGTGATTGAGCACTCATATATATTCATTGCTTGTCCTCCGTTCGGAGTTGACCATATTCTCGACAGGTTTTTGTTATATATATAAACTGTTTAGAGTAGAAAAACCTACAGCGTTCCACGCCATTTTTACGGTGAGGGCTGGGCGTTGTTACGAGCACGTGCCCTTATAGCGGGTGCGGGTCGTGACATACACCACTCCGAAAAAGTTTCGTCCTCGAAACTTACCGAGTACACTTCACGAGTTATAACTTGATTCAATATCCGATGGTTCTCACATACGGAGAATGTGCATGGCTATGATTTCAACTGTTCAACAATCAGAGGGAGTTGCTAGCTCCCAGGAATAACCAATAAGTCTACAAGTATTCATTAGGATATGAGAATAATGTATAAAAACGTATAGACAATAGATTGGGGTGAGATGTAATATTCAGATGTATTGGGCGGGTTATTTTTCTTTCTTTATTAATGTAAGAACTATATGCAATATTTATAATTTGAGGAGGAGCATCCTGAAGATGCATGCATCCCGAAGATGCTAATGGAGTACATCTTGAAGCATGTCTTTGCGCATTATACTATTTTCCTTCGTTGAGATTTTTCTCACAGGTTTTTCCTTCGAAAGGTTTTAACCGAGACAGTGTAAGTCGCACCCACTTGGATTCATGAGAATCATATTCCTGAAGAATAATATTCCTGAAGAATATTATTGTACTCTTTTTCTTTTTATGGATTTTTTTCCCCCAAAAGATGGATTTTTTCTTAGAATTTTTTTAATGAGGCAACAATTAAAGTGGACACCCAAGGAGGAGTGTTGTGATTTGGATAGACCCAAATATGGATGTCCTTTATCCATACCCACAACAAACTCTATTCCATTCTCTTCTTATATGTTATCAATGAGAAAAGTTATGTAGATCTTTTCTGGCTACCAATTTCTTCTCTTTCTCTCTCATTTTCACAACAGATTATGCAATTTTTTTTTCGGTATCCTTTTTTTTCGGACCGACAAACAACGTGTAGGGGTGGATTTGAACCGTGTCCATCTGCACGAGGTGAGGCGGTGTTTTAAACAGAGTACCCCCTCGGGCAATTGATTTTGCAACTTTAATCGATATTTTTGCCTCCAAAAAAAATGAGAAGAGATATTTTAGTGACTATGTGACGGATGCATTTGAGAAGTTGTTTGATGCCTAAGACTGTTTTTATTTTCCTTTTTATTATTATCATTATAAACTACTCCAAACATTTTTAGCTTTTTTTTATTTATTTGCTTGGAATAGCAGCTTTATTTATTTTGGTTTCCAACATCTTTACTTTTATTTGTATTCTTTTCATTATGACATGTATTATTTTGAATATTATATTTTTTTTGTAATTTTATTTTTGAATTTTGTGTAGATAAAACTATTGTATCGTCGTCGATTAAAAAAAATGAATATTAAGATTTGAGGATACTATTTTTTAGAATTCGCCAGATCTAAAAATCTAAAATTCGGTACTGTTAATCCGGCATAGTCAGCATCAAATTGGCATTGTATATATAGGCCTCGTTTGGTCCGCGGAATGGAAGGGAAAGAAAATCAATTCCTTGTCATTTCCTTTCCTTTGGAAAACTTTAGGCCTCGTTTGGTTCGCGGAATCTCCTGGTTGGGAAAGGAAAGTGATTACTTTCCTATATTTGGGTGTCCAAGGAATTGAGGAGGAAAGGAAGGTGATTCCCAATGGAAGGAAAATTAGGGGGGAAAGTGATTCCATCCATCCAAGGAAGGAATCACTTTCCCACATTGAAGTATTCACTTTCCTTTCCAAATTCCTTGGCATTGTCAAACATCGGAAAGGAAAATCAATAGGAATTAAAGTTTTCCAAAGGAAAGGAAATGACAAGGAATTGATTTCCTTTCCCTTCCATTCCGCGAACCAAACGAGGCCTTAATTCCTATTGATTTTCCTTTCCGATGTTTGGCAATGCTAAGGAATTTGGAAAGGAAAGTGAATACTTCAATGTGGGAAAGTGATTCCTTCCTTGGATGGATGGAATTACTTTTCCCTCTAATTTTCCTTCCATTGGGAATCACTTTCCTTTCCTCCTCAATTCCTTGGGCACCCAAACATAGGAAAATAATCACTTTTCTTTCCCAACCGGGAGATTCCGCGAACCAAACGAGGCCATATTGTATATATAAATGTCCATGAAGTTGGTACAAGAAGCCTTTCCATGGAGGCTCATGATGTTTCAAGATCCTAAGGGCTCGTTTGGATCAAGTTTTTGGATTCCTAGGAAGAGATTTTCAATTTCTTTTCCATGGGAAAGGAATTCAACATTTCCATACCCATGTTTGGTTAGGTTAGGAATAGGTAGTTCAAAATTTAAAAAAAAAATTATTTTCATGTTTGGTTCACACATGGATATGAATCTTAATTTATTTAGTTTTACTTTAATACTCTTTCACTAATTTCACGATGATTCAAATGTTTGGGATGAGAGTTGAAATTTTGAAAATAAAGCGAGGGTATAACCGTCCAAACAAAATAGTCAAACATCATTCCTAGGAAAGTAAATCTATTCCCAAGGGGGGCTTGGAAATAGCTTTCCCACATCCATGGGAATAGCTTTCCCACCTAACCTCCTCCTATTCCCTCCTCATTCCCAATCCTAAACTTACCAAACATGGGTAAAGAATTCAAATCTCATTCCCAAGCCTCAAAAACTTGAACCAAACGCTCTCTAAGAGCTATATGCTGTTGGCACCTCTCGGAATTTCCATGAACTAACAAACTAGACCAACAACCAAGGAGATGTGTGGTTTTGTTACACTGTGTTTGGTAACATTTGTGGGGAGGGAGAGGAAAATTTGAGGGGGAAAAAAATGGAGGAGAGTAAAGTTAATTTTTTCTTCCTTTGTTTGGATGGACAAAAAGTAGGAGAAGGAAAAGTTTAAAAACAATTTTTTATTTGTTTATGGATATAGGTATAATTACTATTTCCTCCTTGGTATTCTCAAATGATGATTGAATATTAACATTTTGAGGGGTGGTGGGGTAAATTCACTCAAATTTCTCTCATCTCTCTCCATTTACCTCCCACATTTGGGAGGAAAATTTTTTGGTGGGACCCACCTACTTTTTACTCTCAAATTTTTCACCCCCATGTTCTCTCCCCCTTTCCAAACACCATCATTTAAAATTTTTCTCTCACTTTTCCCTCAACTTTTTCCTTCCTTCCATTTTCCACCTTTCCCAAACAGTACCTTAGTGTCAAGTATATCCACTTTCCAACCAGTCTTCCATACTATGATTTGTACGCAAAATCCTGATCACTATCAAGATAACGGATTTAGATTTCCACACGAGTATCAAGGGGTTTAGAACCGAGTAATCCAGTTTCCTGCAGAAGGCCCATGACATATTTTCTTTGGGGTCTCGTTTGGTTCGCGGAAAGGATTGGATTTTTTTTATTTTATTTTTTTTTTTATTTCTTTTCGTTTGAAAAATTATAATTTTTATTGATTTTTTTTTTCCAATGTTCAGAAATATCAAAAAATTTAGAAAGCAAAATAAATACTTGATGGTGGAAAAATGATTCATGTTTTGATTGATAGAACCATTTTTCTCCATAATTTATTTTTTTTCTATTATGAATCACTTTCTTCTCCTTCTCGGTTTCTTTGCATTCAAATATAGAAAAGTAATGACTTTTCTTTCCAATCTAAGAAGCCTGGGGTATAACTAATGCGTTTTCAAGGAAGTATAGAGGGAGGTCCAACGACATGGAGGGAGAGAAGTGTAATTTCCTTAAAGGTCAGGAGAAGTATCAGCATCATGCATAATAAGCAAAGCAATATCCACTATTTCTCTGAGGAAGTCCTTGAAGGTCTTGGCAAGTCTGAATCTCAGATTGTTGTACTGAAAAACGGTGCCGGTTCGAGAATTCTCGGAACCTTAGGACCGAGTTTGAAAGTGAGACATGTTCGGCAGGGCCGGTCCTTGATAATTGAAGGTTTTGTACAAATTTTAAAATATGGTCCTAAATTTATTTATTCATACTTTTTAAATATATTATTAAATGTATTTATCAAAATCTCTGGAGATGCTCTTGATTGTATATTATAACTGAATATATAGGTAGTTACTAAACAAAATAAATAAAGTTCAAATTATCTATATTCAAGCATATTACATTGTATAATAAAGATGTTTTGGATAAAAGACGTACTGACCGTTAAATTATCTAAATGTGGCCTCAAATTTTTCGGTTGATGAAAACATATAATAAAATGAATAACAATCAATACCAAATGAGAAGTAATATGTAATCACACAATTTGGAGGCTCCAAGACCTGAGCAGGGCCAGCCCAGGGCACGGACGAGGTGGGCGACCGTCATGGGCCCCCAATTTTGGAAGTCCCGTAATTTTACAATAAACTAGGTATATCAAAACAGGAAAAAAAAATAAAAAAAACAAAGACCCAATCTGGAAGCAACAAAAAAGTCAGCGCTCCAATCGAAAAAAAATATGATAACCTGATTGATGATTTTGCTTCTGAAAATGCTAAAAAAATTATTTATGTGAGAAAAATGGCACAAATTTTAGATTTTGTCATAAGTCCCGTAAATCATAGGACCGGCTATGGACCTGATGTAAGACCAAGAGCTCCGGTCTTCGACATCACTATTTCTTAAATAAATACTAAGCATGCACATCCAAATTCTTAAATTATATATATATAAAAATTTGATCATTTTGTATGATTATTAATATGAATCTTAGAGTCAGTAGGGCATAGGGATCCAAGAATTGGAGGTCTTGGAGGGATCGTATAATAGGAATTGAGGAAGAAATGGAATTACTTGAAATACAAAATTATAAAACTAACTCTAATATTTTTTTAAGGCCCCCAAAAATTGGAGGCCCTGTACGGCCGCACTATTGGCACAGCCCCAGGACTAGCCCTGATGTTCGGTTGTTCTAAGCGAATTTTATAGAAAAAAAAAATCTTGGTAACCAATTTTATTAATAAATTTAACGAATAAAAACTTCTCAGAAAAATTAACAAAAAAAAATTGGCAAAAAAGTAAGTACTTCAGTAACTTTGCTGACATTTTTTTCTAACAGTCAAATAAGACAAATAAAAATAAAATTATTTGAAAAAAAAACAATAAATTAACTATTAGAATAATAAAATATACTTGAAAAAAAAAATAAGTAAATTAGTTGGTTCGTGGTAATGGCTATCTCAAAACATTTTTTTTTATATATGGTTCGAACCATATTATTGTTATTTTTATTACTAAAGTTTACTGTGCATAAGTAGGTAAATGTTCTTTTTGGATCGTATTTTTACTAAAGTCATTACTATGAAATATTACTTAAGCGATCTAGAGCATATTTGGACCTTTCTATTACACGTGCGGGATGAGCTAGTAAATAATATTAGATCTTGTTTGGAAGTCTTGTCTTTTGAGGGATCCATCCACCATCTGGGCCGGTCCTACTTAAAAAAAAAATAGCTACGTATCTTACCAATTGTTAGGCAATTGAGAACTAGGGGTGAGCAAAACTCGGTTTAAAACCGAAAACCGATCCGAACCGAACCGAAATAAGGTTTCGGTTCGGTTTTTTTTTAAACGGTTCGGTTGTCGGTTTAGAGGTTCGGTTTTTTTTGGATTTTCGGTTCGGTTTTCGGTTTTTGAGTTCGGTTTTCGAACCGAACCGAAAACCGAACTTTAAAACCGGTTTATATATATATATATATATATATATATATATATATATATATATATATATATATATATATATATATATAATATATAAATATATATATATATAACCGAAAAACCGATGAACCGAACCAATTCGGTTCGGTTCAGGTTCGGTTCTGAACCAATTCGGTTCGGTTCGATTTTGATTTGGTCGGTTCGGTTTTGAGTTCGGTTTTAATTTTTTCGGTTCGGTTCGGACCGAACCGAACCGATGCTCACCCCTATTGAGAACTAGGGGTGAGCATATAACGATTGAAAACCGAAAACCGAATCGAGCCGAAATATGACAAACGGTTCGGTTTTTCGGTTATCGGTTCGGTTTACGGTTTAAAATTTTGAAAATTTGAAATAACGGTTCGGTTTTCGGTTCTTCATCCGAAAAATCGAACCGAACCGAAAACCGATTTAGATTTAGTAATTTATCAAACTATCCACAATATACATATACTAATATTTATTAACCCCTAACTGAGCGTACTCTCTTCTCATATTCTATCATTCTATGTCGGTGCTTCTTTGAGCACTCTCTCTATCTACCATCAATCTATATATACTAATATCTTTCACTCTTTGTAATATAACAATTCATAAATACAATAATGTCATATATTTTTTAAAATTTTGTTACTTAAATAGGCTCATTTTGCTAAAAATTTGAAGGCCATGCACATTGGCCCATGAAACCGAACCGACCGAAAACCGAACCGAATTAATTCGGTTCGGTTTTGTTCGGTTTTTATAAAAACGGTTCGATTTTCGGTTTTGAGAAATACGATTTACGGTTATTTCGGTTTTCACATATTCGATTCGATTTGAACCGAATCGAACCGATGCTCACCCCTATTGAGAACTTCCCAGTAGATGATGCCAACACAATAAGCACACAGCCACAGGCGTAAAAGAGCACCGAAATTGATGTGTATCAGCCAGGCCTAGTGAGAAAACATTGTGAACAAATCAGAATTTATGAATCGGGAGCTTGCATACTCTGTCAAATGAAAATTACTATATATAGCTCCAAAATTTTATCCCTCCATATCAAATGTCTTTCAGAATTAACAATGTGTCTGTCCTGCATCATGGAAACTTGTAAGATGCCGAAACATATTAAGGGATATGATATATGGTCCGTAGTCTGTGGCCGCAAACCACGTGCCGTAATTTTATTGGACTCTCTTGTTTACTTGGGTCCGCTATCGAAGTTTCAGTCAATAAAATGCTAACACGTGTTCTTTGGTCACGGTCCGCAATCACTGACCGCGGACAACGTAGTAACGTTTGAAAACAAAATAATTTTGCACACGACATTGCTATCGTTATACCGCGTTACATTTGTGCATTGTGTGTGTGTTGCCTGCATCTCCGGTGATCTACAAGCTCAAATCTTCCCTTGCATTGGAAAGTCAAACTTGTTCAAAACTTTGAGGAGGATTGCTAGTTCCAATTTTGGAATTCCTCTCCTTAGCTTAATATTGTCAGCAATTAAAGTTTCTGAAACGTCAGTAGTATTAGTGGACCCAGTTGTTTTGTGGACTTGGGTTGGTGGCAATGTTTTAAAAATCCGACCGGTGCTTGATCCGACTAAGGTACTAGGTTGAATCGAATTGGTTCAATCAGTTGGTTCAACCATTGGATTAATCTAATTAGTCCAAATTAATTTTTTATGGATATTAATTTTTTATAAAAAATGATAATTTTTAAAAAATACCAGGTCAATATTGAACCGGGCCAAAAAAATAACCGGTTAACGGATGAACCGGACGGTCCGGTCCGGTCCGGTTTTTAAACCATTGGTTGGTGGGGTTCTTGTTAACGTAATCAGCATCATTCATACATGTATAATTGCGGCAAGAAAGCTTCAAGCTTCATAGTGGTCACATCTCGTTTTCTTTTGGAAAAATTTGAGTGGCACCCCATATTTGTTACGCTTATTTAAGGTGCACCCCACATGATTACATTAATGCATAACACCCCCCACTTTGGACAGTTTCTGTCTAAAACTAACGATCAAATTTTTTTTTGACGAAAATGCCCTTGTCTCCTTTTGTGTCTCCCCTTTTCGTCACACGTGGCTGCCCGTCCTCCGCCCCCCGCCGTGCTCGGCCCCCTCCACGGCGTCGCCGCTCTCCCCCACCCCCTCCCCGACCTCGCCGCACCGCCCCCTCCACCCCCCCGGCCATCACCACCACCACCATCACCAACATCATCATCATCACCACCACCACCATCAACCATCATCTCCGCCCCCCCTCCCGCTCCGCCCCCTAGCAGCAGCGCGCGGCGGCGGCAGCAGCAGCAGCGCGCGGCGGCGTCGGCAGCAGCAGGAGCGCACGACGGCGGCAGCAGCAGCGCGCGGCGGCAACAGCAGCGCGCGGCGGTGGGGGCTAGGGGGCGGAGCGGGAGGGGGGGGAGGGGGCGGAGCGGGAGGGGGGGGCGGTGATGATGGTGGATGGTGGTGGTGATGAGTTGATGATGATGATGATGGTGATGGGGGGTATTTTCGTCAAAAAAATTGGTCAACGGGGTTGACCGTTAGTTTTAGACAGAAACCGTCCAAAATGGGGGGTGTTATGCATTAATGTAATCATGTGGGGTGCACCTTAAATAAGCGTAACAAATGTGGGATGCCACTCAAATTTTTCCTTTTCTTTTTTTTCCAGTTCTGGGAGAAAGGTACAAATTATTGCCTTCTTTTAATCCTTAGTCAAAGGAAATAAAAAAAAAAATCTCTTCTTTCTTTTAAAAAAGATTTTTTTTACTCGTCCTCCACTTTATTTATTCCATTTCACGGTGCACCCCACTGTTTTGCAAAAATATACTATACCCCTCATTATGGACGATATCTGTCAAAAATATTTTTTTTTGGACCAAAACGTCCTTATCTTTTTTCTTTTTTCTCTTCCCCCTCCCGCACCCCCTTCCCCCCGCCCCCACGGGCAGGCCGCCTCCGCCCCTCCCCTCCCCGCCACCGCCTCCACCTCCGCTCCCCCCCTCCCCCACCTCCCTCCCTCCGCCACCGCCCCCTCCTCGCAAGCAGCGGCAGCAGAGGCAGCAACAGCAGCGGCGGCAGTAGCGGCAAGCAGTGACGGCGGAGGCGGGGAGGGGGCGAGCGCACGACGGCGGAGAGGGGGGGAGGCGGAGCGGGGCGGTGGCCGGGGGGTGAGAGGAAAGAGGAAGAAGAAAATAGGAGGGACAGTTTGGTCAAAAAAATTTGTCCAAAACGGTTGACCGTTAATTTCTGACGGATTCTGTCCAAAGTGTGGGGTGTTGTATATTTTTTCAAAACTGTGGGGTGCACCGTGTGAAATGGGGTAAACAAAGTGGAAGGCAAGTCAAAAAAATTCTTTGAAAAATTATAATTTTTATCAATTTTTTCGATGTTTGAAAAGGTCAAAAAATAGATTCCAGTCCAACTAAAATAGGGGTGAGCAAATACCGACCGATACCGAAAAACCGACCGAATACCGATTAAAAATATACCGAAAAACTGAACCGAAATTATGTACCGATACCGAATTGCCGAACCGACTAAATTACGGTATAATGGTAATGGTAACGGTTTGAGTGTAATACCATACCGAAAATACCGAACCGATTCATACACAAACACACACATATATATACACACGCACACGCGCGCGCACATTTTTTAATATTGTTCATGATTAATTTTACACTACTCATTTTTAATTTTATTTTTGTTTTGGTTGGTTTCTAGAACTTGGAATGGATTTTAGTGGACTTGAATTTATATTAAGAATGCTAAGAATTGAGTTTTTGATCTTTTGAGCTTATGTTTTTGTGTTCTCATATAATTTTGAAGTGAATTTTGGTTACTTAAACTTATACTAAAGATTAAACTTAGTGACCGTGTTTGATATTTTAAGCTCATTTTTAGGTGTTTGCGACTTGTTACATATTGTTCTAATAATTTTGATTAATTGTTTGGTTGGTAGAGGCTTAGCTTTAAAATTAATGATTCCAAAAAAGTAAAAAAATGTATATTATAGGTTAAGAGGTTCTATAATTTTAAGTGTGTTAATTGATCAAATATTAATTGGTAAAATATCGATACTGAGCAAAAACCGACCGAATACCGATTTAACCGAAATCGAAAAAAACCGATTCTAAATGGTACGATATTGGTATTGATTTTTCAAATACCGATTTTAAAAAAATACCGAAAAAATCGACCAAATACCGACCGATTATACCGACGCTCACCCATAAACTCAAATACACATAGACTGTCTAGAATCAGATCAAACTATCTATAAAGTTTCACAAATACATCCAAATTTCAATTTACAAGAACATGAAATATATGACGAAATATAACGACAGAAGAATATGAAGACATTGTGAAGTTGATTGTCTTGTTCTAGACAATGCACTTGACAATGTCTTCTCTTCCATGTCATCAATTATGAATAAAAAATATTAGAAAAAAGAAAGAAAATGAGTAGTTGTCTTAAAAGTTGCCTTGGAAGTTGAAAAAAATATTTGTTATTGTCTTCTCAGTACTTTTGCATTGGAGAGAGTTTTCCTATCTCATTGTCTTTTGAGATATAATTTTGCCACATAAACAAGACATTGTCTTGTGGCTCATGCCACATAGGAGCCATCTAAGTGTCACGACCCGCACCCTAGAGTTAGGGCACGAGAACGTAACAACGCCCAGCCTACGCCGCAGTGTCCGCGGTAGAACGCTGTCCTAGGTCTCAATGCATCTAACAGTATAAGACTAAACAGTTTATACTCCCCGAATGGGGGTGACATAGCAGAATGTAAACTCAATCACATCTAAGGTAGAGCATAAAGGAAGATCGATAAAACATGAAATCGAAAAGAGATACAACAGATAGAAGTCTAAGTGTCTAAGATACAAACTCAGAATACATCTCAAAACCAAATACAGTAATCCATAAATACAACTCAAGATGACTGAAAATAAACTATAAGCAAAAATCCTAGCTATCTATGCAACCTCTACTGTCTCCTCTAGGCTAGCAGGCAACCTCCAGGCTATCTGTAAAATTTATCAACAGGTCCAGTCAGGACAGGAGCGAGCACAAAACATCTCACGCAGTTCATATCGAGTTAGGAAATATAAAGCATGCAATAGAGTAAAGTACATGAAACGCTGAAAGAAGAAGATATATAAAAACAGTAGAGATTTGATAACAGGAAATATCTAAATATGATAAGTAAGAACTGTAAGGAACATGTGATTTTAGAGCACAATATGGTTATGTAAACGGGTTAGGTTATACAATAAAATGGAACTCCTTTGCACGTGGGTGTACAATGGACATATACAATTTCTTATACAATACGATTGATCACATAACCATTTCTACTCCCCCTCCCCAATCAATACACAAGGATCCAATTCAGTTACGTTACCTTATACAATAGCTTGTACAATGTCTTGTACAATGGCTTGTACAATGGCTTGTACAATGGCTCAATGTGATACTGAGAGTACAATATACACAATGAGTGTACAATGATAAGGGTATTCAATAAATACAATATGTAAGTAAAACGCACATCACAATATGTACTTAGTGAATACAAGGAGATAACATCTCAGAAGAAGATCCATATAGTACCAATCCGTGATAAAGATCGTGTCAGCATCAAGTACAGTAATCTAGAGCAAGAATATAAATCCATACAAGTATGAAACGGTCAGAGAATGTACTCGCCTGATATCTGAATGTCCAAGGTAAAGATACTTTCCGAGGAGAGGTGTCTGGCTCCTAATTAGAACAGCACAAGTCACAACATGTCCAGAAGGGTAATATAAAGCACTACAATGCATTCTACATGAATCTAGGTCAAACTAGGCCAAAGTCAACCCTTGGTCAACTCTGGTCAACTGCACTAGTCAACTAGGTCAAACTAGGTCATGTCCTAACCCAACAAGTCTTACTAGGCCTAACCAAGACTATCCTAGCAAGCACACATCAATACAAGGCTATACAAGCCAACATACACCCAACTCTATATAGCATGCAATTATTCAATACTCAAATAGGCAAGAATTCACATTGGATATACACTAGGTAATCTATTACTTTAAGCTATATATGTCTACACATATATACACATGCATATATTGGTACTCAACATTAGGTCTATAATCACACTAACCTTATCCATAATAATTAGTCTAACCTCTAACTAAAATATTTCTATCATGTGGACTAAAATTAATATCATGTGGGCCATGCCTAACTAGTGTATGGGTCCCACTAGAGTCAAACTATCCCCGGGTCCCCGTTTCAAGTCGGATTGAGTTGAAATTCAAACCCGACTCAAATAACCCCAAAACAATATCATAAATAATAAATAATATCAAAATAATTCAAAGAGGTCAAATGCAAAAAATATCCTTAGGCCAAAAATGATATTAAAATATCATAATCACATGGTTAGGCTCTAGGTCAAACAGTCTCTAGGGTATCACTAGCAAAACGTCAAAACCACAAGTCATTGATTTAAATAATTTTAAAATAATTTAAAATTACCAAAAATCATATCATGAATTAAATATTATTATTAAAATAATTATAAACACAAAATTTCAAAATTACCCTCATTTGGAAAACTGGGTGCTACAACTCTACCCACCTTAGAAAAATTTCGTCCTCGAAATTTAAGATCGATAGTACTCCTTCTAGAGCCTCTAACCTACCCAATATCTAAGATAACACTTCCTAACACTGGAATAATAAACGGACATCTAAAAAGTGTTAATCTAGGAATACCTCCAATACTGCTCTGCTGTACGGCGGTAATGGAACTTCAATAGAATATGGACTGGAACCTATATCCAAGGGACTGGACCTATTTTAAAGTGGTCTTAAATAAGGATGAAAAGGAACTGATCATAGGCTATAGGTATGCTCAAACTATTATCTTCCTATTAACCATCTATTAATACATTCTATTACCATAGGAACGATGCATTACTAAGACATATAGGCCCATATCTCTCATAACACATTTATACTCACCAAAAGACTAGTACATCCCATCAAGGCTGATACTATAATCTCTCATAAATCTCATATGCTACATGTTTATAGACACACATCCCCACATCAAGGACTAACCTATATATATCTACAACTGATACTAATGGGGTGACGTCCCTATTTTCCAACAATCAAGGTCTAAATTTTTTTTTTTAACTAAATCATGCAATTTGAAAGAATAGTATACAAGGTCAGGGCATACCGTAGCAGTTGGAAGTCTCACCTAGGTACACTAATCATTCTAGGTCAAAACAGTACTATGGTATCAACACACAAACAATCTAGGGTGTCCTAATTGGGAAGGTAAGGGAACAACAATCATCAAGGTTGTAGGACTGTCTACCATCCTATATAAAAATTGGTCATTAACAAGCAACTAAAAAATTATTAAAAGGTTACTATTCCATAAAATGGCAAAAATTAAAAATTTAGGCACAACAAATCACAAATAGATTTTTGTCTTGACATGATCTAAGTTGATCAATTTCGGAATAAAACGAGATTTGGGCAAGAAGGGAAATCAATGAAATCAAAGTATGAGCACGAGCATCCAATGATGGAGATTCAGGTCATGATTAAATTTAATTCGACTAAGTACGAATACGAGGTTCATAGGCGATGAAAAGATTTTAAGGAGAATTGTCAAGGCTGTCGCGAATGAGACTCTAGGGTCAAGTTTAACTATGTCTCCATTCTCGTAGATTGATACATGAAAAAGCGAACCAAAGTGCAATAGGTTGATCAGACCATCATGTACCGGTTCTGATTAGACAATATGTTAGTGGGTGGCCACCCAATAAAATATGTCATGACCAAGCTCGAAAATAGATAAGCTTGCAAAACTAAGGCTAATTTAGCAACATAAGATATAAGGGTGGTAAAGATGAAAGGAATTACATAGTCCAAGTTTCTTAACCAACGGGTCAAGTAATCAGATAAGGTACAAGGTTAAGCATCTAAGGAAACAAGCAGAACACCATCACATGTCGGGTCGAAAGAATTGAGTCAAGGCTGGATTTCTAATTGAAATAAGAAGAAATTTAGTATAATGGTAGAGGTTATAGTTTAGCCAGTTGACCAGAAAATCATATCAAGAAAATAGAGTACAAGAAGACGGGTTTTAGTGGGACATGATATACCTACACGAATGTGAGCTCGTCTAGGTCTTGCATATAAGATTTGTTGGAGGGTAACAGCTGGTATTACATTCCGAATATCAAAGTCACGATAAGGAACGTCAAGGATCTCAATTAGAAAGTGGGAGTTCAAGAGGTGGTAATTAATGCACAAAAATAATGAAGATCGAGTTAGTCATCTGCTTCTGATACTCTTAAGTTCATCTGGTCATAACTTGCCAATCATATCTTTACCTCACCAGTCTCCATATGAAAATTTAACCTTTACTTAAACCCTTACCATGACTACCGTAGGCAATTCCCAATTTCCAAACATCACTCTTGAAGCACAACCCTCACATTTAGGAATCAATATTAAACATTTATTTAAATTTTCAAGTTCTTTCACCTTGTCTTAAATTTGACCCAAAACCTCTAAATCCCGTTTACGAATTCCTTGAACTTGTTCAAATTATCTCCTCGTATTATTTAATTTAAATCTCTAGGCCTTACAAAACTTATCTTTCATCACAAAATCAACTTCCATTTTTTTCTTCGACATACATCCTTGAATATTATTCTCCTAAAAATATTTCACAACAGTCTCTAAACTTACATAACTTTGTGCTCTCTCTATCCCTAGTTATTTCCTCGTAACATCTTGTTTAATATCCTTATTAAACACAATTAACTTCTCTTTTCCATTACTAACCTTCTACATAGCCTCAGAGTAAAAGTTTTCCCCAGAATCAATAACCAATATTTTCTAAGTTCTCAAAACTAGGTTGACCTCTGATATCCTCATTAGTTTTGAATACACCTATAAACTATCTCATAACCCCAAAATTTCTCTAAATGTAATTGTTTCCAGATTGGCAGTATACATCTCTCTATTCTATTCGAGACCTTTACCACATTTCTATCTCAAGTTTCCATATGGAACACTCCACATTTGATTTCTTTTAGATTATCATAAAATAACCAGTTACGTCTTCTCTGAGCTACATAATTTACGTCACTTTCTTGGCCTTCCCCATGCAAAAGATACAAAGATTCAAGGATTTCAAAGTACATCTGGTAGGGACGACAAGATATGGGTAATTAATGTAATGAGACAGAGTTTAAGATAAGAGGTAAATAAGAATGCAAGGGAATAATGGCGAGAAAGAATAATGAAGATATGTTTCTTCTCATCGGTTCAAACGAGAGGAACCCATCAAGTTTAAATTGAATAGCAAGGAATGAGGGTGAATCCAAACAAGAGAAAAAGAAATTCCATTGAAGTTTAAAATGAGTTTCTCAGGGGTCGTCCCAGAAATCTCTCAAAGAATCCTAAGTGTGATTGAGTACATTGGATTTAAAAATATTAATCTAAATACAAAATTAAATCAACAACTACAAAATTTTATCAAAATTATCAACTAATACCAGGATTCAAAGTTCCACAATGAATCCACAAAATCAAATTCAAATCAAGAAAAAAGGTGAATCAAAACAAGGAAAAGGATTTTAAATCGGAATTCAAAATGAGATTCTCAAGGGTCATCCCAGGAATCTCTCAGGAAATCCTAACAGTGATTGAGTATCCTCTCATTCTAACATCTTAATTTATATATCCTATAGCAGGCTCGTAGTAGTACAACTAAGTCGTTGCGCTACTACGAAATCGTACTAATGCGAATCTCGACCTGCATGGGCCACCACTAAAAACGTGTCACGACCCGCACCCTAGAGTTAGGGCACGAGAACGTAACAACGCCCAGCCTACGTCGCAGTGCCGGCGGTAGAACGCTGTCCTAGGTCTCAATGCATCTAACAGTATAAGACTAAACAGTTTATACTCCCCGAATGGGGGTGACATAGCAGAATGTAAACTCAATCACATCTAAGGTAGAGCATAAAGGAAGATAGATAAAACATGAAATCGAAAAGAGATACAACAGATAGAAGTCTAAGTGTCTAAGATACAAACTCAGAATACATCTCAAAACCCAAATACAGTAATCCATAAATATAACTCAAGATGACTGAAAATAAACTATAAGTAAAAACCCTAGCTATCTATGCAACCTCTACTGTCTCCTCTAGGCTAGCAGGCAACCTCCAAGCTATCTGTAAAATTTATCAACAGGTCCAGTCAGGACAGGAGCGAGCACAAAACATCTCACGCAGTTCATATCGAGTTAGAAAATATAAAGCATGCAATAGAGTAAAGTACATGAAACGCTGAAAGAAGAAGATATATAAAAACAGTAGAGATTTGATAACAGGAAATATCTAAATATGATAAGTAAGAACTGTAAGGAACATGTGATTTTAGAGCACAATATGGTTATGTAAACGGGTTAGGTTATACAATAAAATGGGACTCCTTTGCACGTGGGTGTACAATGGACATATACAATTTCTTATACAATACGATTGATCACATAACCATTTCTACTCCCCCTCCCCAATCAATACACAAGGATCCAATTCAGTTACGTTACCTTATACAATGGCTTGTACAATGGCTTGTACAATGGCTCAATGTGATACTGAGAGTACAATATGCACAATGAGTGTACAATGATAAGGGTATTCAATAAATACAATATGTAAGTGAAACGCACATCACAATATGTACTTAGTGAATACAAGGAGATAACATCTCAGAAGAAGATCCATATAGTACCAATCCGTGATAAAGATCGTGTCAGCATCAAGTACAGTAATCTAGAGCAAGAATGTAAATCCATACAAGTATGAAACGGTCAGAGAATGTACTCGCCTGATATCTGAATGTCCAAGGTAAAGATACTTTCCGAGAAGAGGTGTCTGGCTCCTAATTAGAACAGCACAAGTCACAACATGTCCAGAAGGGTAATATAAAGCACTACAATGCATTCTACATGAATCTAGGTCAAACTAGGCCAAAGTCAACCCTTGGTCAACTCTAGTCAACTGCACTAGTCAACTAGGTCAAACTAGGTCATGTCCTAACCCAACAAGTCTTACTAGGCCTAACCAAGACTATCATAGCAAGCACACATCAATACAAGGCTATACAAGCCAACATGCACCCAACTCTATATAGCATGCGATTATTCAATACTCAAATAGGCAAGAATTCACATTGGATATACACTAGGTAATCTATTACTTTAAGCTATATATGTCTACACATATATACACATGCATATATTGGTACTCAACATTAGGTCTATAATCACACTAACATTATCCATAATAATTAGTCTAACCTCTAACTAAAATATTTCTATCATGTGGACTAAAATTAATATCATGTGGGCCATGCCTAACTAGTGTATGGGTCCCACTAGAGTCAAACTACCCCCGGGTCCCCGTTTCAAGTCAGATTGAGTTGAAATTCGAACCCGACTCAAATAACCCCAAAATAATATCATAAATAATAAAATAATATCAAAATAATTCAAAGAGGTCAAATGCAAAAAATATCCTTAGACCAAAAATGATATTAAAAAATCATAATCACATGGTTAGGCTCTAGGTCAAACAGTCTCTAGGGTATCACTAGCAAAACGTCAAAACCACAAGTCATTGATTTAAATAATTTTAAAATAATTTAAAATCACCAAAAATTATATCATGAATTAAATATCATTATTAAAATAATTATAAACACAAAATTTCAAAATTACCCTCATTTGAAAAACTGGGTGCTACACTAAGACTCACAACATTTAACAAGACAATAGGGTTGGAGATGCTCTTACTTTCGTTTCTTTCACTTCTTACTCCTACTAAGAGCATCTCCAACCCTATTGTCTTGTTAAGTGTTGTGAGTCTTAGGTGGCTCCTATGTGGCATGAGCCACAAGACAATGTCTTGTTTATGTGGCAAAATTATATCTCAAAAGACAATGAGATAGAAAAATTCTCTCCAATGCAAAAGTATTGAGGAGACAATAAAAAGTATTTTTTCCAACTTTCAAGACAACTTTTAAGACAACTACTCATATTCTTTCTTTTTTTTAATATTTTTTATTCATAATTGATGACATGGAAGAGAAGACATTGTCAAGTGCATTGTCTAGAACAAGACAAGCAACTTCACAATGTCTTCTTTAATTTTTGCCACATAAGCTTCACAATTGACTTGACAATTGCATTGGAGAAGAACTTTTGAATAAAATTTTATCATTCCTATGTGGCATTAACTTTTTTCCAAAGTCACAATAGGGTTGGAGATGCTCTAAGAGCATCTCCAACCCTATTGTCTTGTTTTGTGTTGTGAATCCTATGTGGCATGAGGCACAAGACAATGCTTTTCCTATGTGGCAAGATGATATTTACACAAGATAGTAAGATAAAAATGTGTTCTCCAATACAAAAGTTTGAGAAAACAATAAAATTACTTTTTTTCAAATTTCAAGACAACTTTTTCACTTCTTCTTCTTTATATATATATTTTTATCCATAATTGATGATGTGGACATAAAATCATTGTGAAGCGCATTGTCTAGATCTAGACAACCAACTTCACATTCTCCTTGCCATGTCATTGTCATGTCAACTTCACAATTTATTTCAAGTACTTTTTAAAAAGGGATTTTTTGACTTTCATTCCACTTATTAATATGACTTTGTACTTACATTCCACTTTTTATTTTTTTTAGACTCATATCCCACTTTTCGTCACTAAAAGTATTTTTCGTGACAAAACAAATATTTTTTTGACAAAATGAATGTTTTTTGTGACAAAAAGTGGAATGTAAGTCTAAAAAAATTAAAAAAAGAGATGTAAGTACAAATTCATATTAACAAGTGAGATAAAAGTCAAAAAATTTCTTTAAAAAATATATTTATCACTCCTATGTGACAACTATTTTTTTCAAACTCACAATATAGTTGGAGAGACTATAAACTAACCATCACTGCTAAACTCCCTCACCATCATTCCCTACCTCCTCGCATTGGTCTTGCGGTCCACCCAATTATTTATGATCACTTGCTATGACCTAATAAAGTGTATTGATGGTAAGTTTTGTGTCAGCTTGGTAGATCTCAATAAGAAGAAATCATCTGGATCGGACAAGACAAGTAACAACCACATTAAATGTCCAGTCCTGGCGGCAACTGGCACAACTTAAATACTGCCATGAGCAAATTAATTGTCTTGTAATCAGGAATCAGCCAGCAAGATAGAGACTGTAGTCGTCTGTTGCCTCCCCTGTTTCCTTTCTATTATTAGCAATCGCTAATTACTACCGCCAGTATTCCGCTCAGGATTGAGTATTGGGTTAATTGATTTCCAACGAATAACAAAAAAATGAATTCGATCAAAATAGAATAAACAAAATTGAAATCGAATTGAAATGACCTATAACTAAATCAAACCAAACCGAATTAAATCGATTCGACTTATTCGATTTTTCGGTTTATTTGTATTTTTTTAATATAATTTGATTTTGGACCGAGATTGAAATCAAATAAAAAAATTTAGTATTTTCAAAACCGAAACCACATACGTTTCATCGGTTCCTAAAATTTAAACGGAACAAATCGAGATGAATTGTGTGAAATTAACGGATCGAAATGGGCCAACGTTTCAAAGCAAATGGACCCTAGCCCAACCTGTTTTTAGGGGTTGAATAGGAAATTCAATTCAGTTTGAAACTTTTATTTCAAATCTGAAGAACTCAAGTGTTCTGAAATTTTGACATTTCTTGAGCTTTATGTAAGAGTATCTATATTAAGGATTTTGTACAGATGGAATGTAAAACTGCATCCACAATTTTATAGCATGCACATTTATTTATACAAAAATACTACTTGGCTTCCAAAATATTTGGATAATGCTATTTTTTATTATGTGGCATATGATATGGTTGCTGACATGGCAGCTGACATGACAAAATTTAATATTAAATTTAAAATTAATATTAAATTAATATGATAATTAACATTAAAATTAATCTTAAAATTAAAATTAACATTAAAATTAACATTAATATTAATATTAAAATTAATCTTAACATTAAAATTAATATTAACATTAGTATTAACATTAACATTAACATTAACATTAACATTAATATTAATATTAATATTAGCATTAAAAAATTGGGTAATTAATGTTTTGGGTTAAAATTTGTCATATCAGCTGCTATATCAGATGCCACATAATGAGAGATGGTTTAACCCAAATATTTTGAGAGTCAAATAACATTGTTATTTATAAGCATCGAAATGTTAGGTTGCGAGTTGCATGTTTAATTTCTTAAAAAAAAATTGTAATCTTTCTGTCCTTGTGCTTTATAGAATAGGCAAACAGTCAATAGTACAACTCTTAAATCTCCATTGTAATGCCCCGCTCCGCATGGCGCGTTACGCTGAAGCGTTGACTCAACGAGTCACGTTGATGCAAGGAAATGTATCGATGCAAAACGATAAGAAAGTTAAGTTGTCTCGAGCAACGCATTGAATTAAGTCGATACGAAGAGTTGCCTTGTCCCGAAAGAATGCATCGAGTTGAATCGATGCGAAACGCCGCGTTGCCCCGAAGGATGAGTGCGTTGAATCGGCTCGAAGATTCTAAGAAATCGAATGACCAAGGCGCAAGTCCGAATCGATGCAAGTATTGATTTTAGTTGGTTTCGTGTGCAGGTTATACTTTGACGGAAAAATATTAGAGGTCGATCTTTTACAATATTTAGTAAGGGGTCCGCGAAATCAAATCGTCACCTTGCGACGGGCTGAGACTTGGGCACGCTAAGGCAAATCGGACGTATGATTCAATGAAGCACGAAGTGCTCGAATGGCTAAGTCAGGAGAGTGGCCGTGCAACAAAGTTATGAAATCGAGCCGCATCGGCTCGGCGAAACGACGAAGGCGTATCGATTCAAGGTGGAAGGATTGACTTCTTTTTACTCCTTCATTCGATAAGTCAAATATATCATTGTATGCTAAAGTTAACCTATCGACGCCACGGGCGTGGTCCGATCGGAGATAAATCATAGTGTGAGTCGAACACTAAGTTAGAACAATTGAAATGAACGTGCATCAAATGCACGAGTCGCTATGGGACATTGGATATCGCAAAGGCGAACGCCTCGGTGTGCAAGCCGTAAGAACATGGGATAACTGTACTCGGCGAGTGCCTTAGCGCACGAACCATACCGTGCCTTCGCGCACGAGTTAGACGGCTAGAACATTGAAAGACAATAGGCGAGCGCCCTGGCGCGCAAGCCCCGAACATTGAATGCTAAGTTATAGAACATGGGAAATTCGAAATGTTGAAATCGAACCGCACGACTTACGAGCTCGATGAAAATGTTGGACGAGGTGAATCGAATCGTACGACTTGCGATCTCGATAGGAATGTTTGGCTAGGCGAATCGAATCGCACGAATTGCGATTTCGATAGAAATGTGGGGCGATGCAAATTGTAATCGAATCGCACGATATGCGACTTCGGTGAAGAGTTGGTTGACGGGAGTAATCGTGCCTAAGAAATAGTTGGTTACGTTACGGCGAAACTCATTTGAGTACGACTGAAAACACGCGAAACTTAGAGGGCGAGATCGTATGACTTGAGGGTTCGATGTTGGATAACCGGTAACTCAGTTACGCGATCGAAGTATAGCGGGATACGGCAAAATCGGAGAACGAGTCGATGCGTATGGAAAAGTTCGTTGCGAACTTGGATGTATGCGATGCGAGCTAAGTTGACGTTGAAACGGATTCAAAGTTGACCCTTACGTTATCGAAATGGATACGGCGTATCGAGATCGATACGTAAGGAAACGTAAATGATGTGAGAATACAAAAATAGAGTGTGCCTCGCGCTATGAAATTTTGTAAGTAACGATACGAGAATGAACGAACTTGGTTGATCGTAAAATTTTGTGATTGATCAGGATGAGACTATAACTCATCGACGATTGCTCGATGCGTATAACATCTCGTGTGTCGACCGTGAAATAAGATAGACTCGAACTCAATACGAGTAGATGCGTCGTGAATAGCAGAATCATCGACGGAGTGCATGACCTTACTCGGAGGATAGTTGCGCTAAGATTGCGCCGATAGAAATGGTTTTGTTCGAAAAACTTGGATAGTCGCATAGAATCGTCGGAACGTGATTTGGCTCCGAAATAAGTTATAGCATGGTTCGTAGTACACTGTCCTTCGATGATGATCCACAATTATCGAGCATAGCTTCGGGGCAGCTGACCCTAGAAGACTTGACCGCCAAATCAAATTGAATGCTGCAGACCGTAAGATGATCCATGCGATATCGCATATGGGATTGCATCGATAACAAATTAACGCGATGCATGTTGACGATAAGTCTAGGCGATTACGAGAATCGTGCTATGCACGAGAGAGAACAATAAGGAACTGACTTACGAGTCATGTCATTAGATTCAGATTCACCTTGCAATTGAGCTTGCGTGAATCGAACTCATATTCGATGTTGCGAGACGGATAAGTCGAGAATTTGGCTAGTGAATTCCTACTCGTTAGGAAATCGAATGTAAGATGCGTCATAAGGACATTCGTGCTGTAAGCCCCTGATTTTCAAAATTTTTTTTATTAGTGTTAATTAATTTTTAATGTTATTTTTAGCCTTAAAATAATTATTTAGATTTTTAGAAATTTTTCTAGAATTTTTAAATAATTTTTAAATAAGTTTTATATGTTAAAATATCAATTTGCAATTTTTTAAAATGTTTTAATATCATTCTGCAATTTTTTGAATTGTTTTTATATCAGTATGCAATTTATTTAATTGTTAATATATTAGTTTATAATTTATTAATTGTTTTAGTGTGTGGAGTACAAATTTTTATTTGCACTTAGACCCGATAGGACCTATTTGTAATTATCCTAAACTAGGGAACCCTAATGCAAATCTACCCAAACCCCCCCCCCCCCCCGACCTGTCACTCTCTCTCTCCTCCCTCACCCACCCCGACTGCCCCGGCTGCCCGACCGACACAACCGCCCTGCCCCCGCCTTTCTCGGCCAAATCCACCGCCTCAACCCCCCTATATAAACCCCCACAGACCCCCCAACCCATCCACCACCACCACGACGCACCACCACCGACCACCGCCCTGTTCCCCCCACTTCTTCCCCGAAACCCTAGCCCTAAACCTAACTCCGACGTCACACCACCACCCGCCTCACCGCTCGTCGTCGTCGATCGCCACCACCACCAATCACTCCGCCTCGACAAGCCGCGTCCAGCGCCACCCAAGCTCCTTGACCACGACGCCCCCAGCCGCCGTTCGCCCCCTCGACTTCCACCCCTCAGCCGGACACGAAGGTAACAAATCCTTTCTCTGTGTAGTGCGTGTCCCAAACTGAGACACGAGACTCGCCTAGACACAGGGGACATGACTGTGGTGCTGGACACGTGTTAGCCGAGTCGTACGTGTCGTGCTGGGCACGGACACGTCGACTCTGTGTCAGATTTCAACTTCTCGTGTCCTGGACTGTATGGACACGAGACGAACTGTAAACTAGACTAACGGGTTTGGGCTTTGCTTAACGGGTAAAAACCCATTTAATTTCTGTGCTAAATAAATGTAAACCTAACCCTAACTCTAACAAACCCACCGAGCTGGTCCACTGGCCAGCCCGAACGAATTAAACCCCCCTCCCCGCTGGACAGGGTTCGAGCCCCCCCCCTTTCCTTCTGTTTTCTTTTCTCTTTTCTCTTTTCTCTTTTCTTTTCTTTTGTTTTTATATATATATATATATATATATATATATATATATATATATATATATATATATATATATATATTTATGTATATGTATATATATATATATTAGTATGTATATATGTATATACTGTTTTTACAGTATTATATATATATGTATATATATTTTATAATTAGTAAATTTTGTGTATATATATGAATATACTAAAATATATGTATATATCTTCATGTATATATATATATTAATATATATATATACACTTTATTATTAAAGTATTTTTCCTATATATATGTATATATATTTATACATATATATTTGTACTCTATAAATTAAGTATTTTTCCTTACAAATATATATGTACTTTTAACACATGTATTTATATTTTTCACTATGCATAACTTTGCCCTATTAAAATATCAATAATTATTTTGTACTTTTACCAAATTGTATTTTATTTGTATTTAAATTACTGCAACCATTTGGTGTCCAAGCCTAGCATGGGTATTTGGGCTCAAATGTGTTTTCACACATTCAAGACCTGTACAAGTCATATTGGACTTGATTCATGGCCTTGGGTCCTGTATTTGAACTTTGGTTCAAATTATATACATGGACAAAATACGCAGATAATTAATTATTGTGTGCATTGCTGTTTTTGATTTTCTAAAAATACTTCGAGTGTTGCTAAAATTATGGAAAAATAGTTTTTAGATACTATGTTAAGTTGGCTAATTTAGTATAAATTTTGTAGTATGTAAATTACTGTTTTGCCACTAGTTTGGCATATGAAACCAAAACTTATTTTCTGTATACTTAGGAAAACTGATTTTTATAAAATATTTGTACTGGTTAATAAATTCCAGAAAAATTATAATAAATTTCTATGATTAACAAGGATCACTTTAGTACTTTACTTTAAGAAAAACTAGGCTTTTTGTCTATCTCTAAAATTGTTGGAACACAATGATCTTTTGATTTATTTATTGGTTAATTACGACTTGTAGCTTTTTGTGTTATTTAGAGTTTTAGTCGTGTTGAACCCCATCCCTCACTAGTGTAAAGACCCTAGGAAGTTAGTTAATATAGTGTGTCGCCCTACATTGGTCTCCTATTCCAAGTCATCATTTTGGCTAGGTGCCCAGTCACAAGTCGTGTTTTCACCAGTTAGTGTCCTAGTATTTTAGCTTAGTGTAAAGCTAAGTTTATTGTATTTATTGCTACAGTGACGAGTTACCGGACATCTATAGCACATTTATCGCAGCTTGTTTTGCTTTGCTAGAGGCAAGTACTTTCTACGAACTTTACATATTGTCACATAAATGAACTGCAAAATCCACCATGTTAAATGCTGATCCTTGGGATAGCAAGTTAAAACATCACATGTTGTACTTTCCATTACTACCATGCTCAGACAGTTTCTTTGTATCTCTCACATGATTAGAGTATGGGTTATGGAAAAAACTGATAGTAGAGTACGTGATCATGCCCCCCCTATATAGTACCGAGCAAAGTTTCATTTTATATGTTACGGCGCCGTAGGCCTTACTTACCAAGGCAGATTTGTGCGTATGTACACCTCTCGCCCTATCACTTGTACGGAAGTACATTTTATTTACATTGTGCCTCAGTACATTGTATACCTATTGACCGATCACGTACCTGCTACAGTTTTAAACATTACATATACATCTGTCTTTATGACATATGTATCCTTGCCATGATAGATTGTGTGATGCCATCTTTCAAGTTATTTCTTCTATGTTCATTGCCATGTTTCATATGCTAGTTTGCTAGAAAACAGTACTTGCTCCCGTCCTGACAGGATAACGTTGTAGGTATACTTACTGAGGAGGAGTTACTCTGCGACTCATACTATGGAGTTACTGCCGAGGACCCGGCTCTGCTTTACGAGGATGTTCCTGCGGGGAGACTCGTCTAGTTTGCGTAGCTGCTTGGGATACTTAGTGTAGTCATGTATTAGACTATACCATTTTGTAACTGGACATGTATCCAGTTTTACATTTCAGTTTACTTGTACTTGGATATTTCACTATATACGACAACTTTTGTGTTTGGAGCATTTATGATTCTTCTTCACTTATAGAACTGTTAGCACATTTAGTCTTGTCTTGTTATCTCTAGAACAGCTTACTGCGCTTTATCTTAAGCGTAGGCTGGACATGGCTCGGCCCGGCCCAACAATTTGGGTAACGGGTCGTGACATGTTTTTTTGGTGGCCCATGCAGGTCCTGACTAAACTGTTTGGTTACGTTATTGTACCAAGCATACCTGCAATTAAGAACTTAAGGTAATTAGACAACATTAGGAAAGACGTTTAGAACACTTAGAGAAATGCTAGGATTGCAACATAGAAAATACATCACATGTTTGCTATTATAATTAGATTTCCTTGCATATGATTGCTTACTTTAAACAAACCCTTATACGTCCTTGTTACCTTTATTTTAGATGGTGCTTACTCGTTCGTCCCAGCATATTACCCCCGAGAATGGGGCTCTCCATATCCAGTCAGCTGACCAGTTGACTGATGCATCTCCACCTACCACTTTCTCCCGCTCCACAGATCCACAGACCCAGATACCACCTTCCACATCCCAGTCCCAGCAGGCCCCGATACTTCCACCACCCCCTATCACTATACCCACCCAGGCTTCCGTCACACTCGACGGGACCCAGCTGCTCACACTGATCCAGGGGTTCCTAACGACCCATCAGGAGCAGACTACCCTACTCCGCCAGAGCATGGAGCGTTCTGAGGGACGTCCCGTGGTCCCACCATATGTAGAGCCGCGGCAGAGAGCGGGGACGGTCAAGGACTTCATGGGTCTGAATCCCAAGGAGTTCTCAGGGACTGAGGGCATAGTAGTAGCTGATGACTGGCTAGATTATGTAGAGAGGAAGCTTCTGGGAGTTAGGATGCCGGATGACCTTCAGGTCGAGGCAGCAGGATTTCTGCTGATAGACTTAGCCGGAGTCTGGTTCAGGAATGAGCCGTTGTTCGCGAGAGGTAGAGCCACCTGGGACCAGTTCAAGACCCAGTTCAAGAAGAAATTCTTCTCGACCACTGCTAGAGTAGCCATGGGGCTACGATTCCAGAACATCCAGCAGGGGAACCGTTCTGTTGATGACTATGCGGGAGAGTTTAGTCGCCTGAGCCGTTTTGCTCCTAGTCTGGTTGCTGATCCAGAGGAGATGACCCGTAGGTTTTGCCATGGTCTAGTTCCAGACATTGGCATTCTTATAGTGGCGAACGGTACGACTGACTACTACCAGAGCCTAGAGTTAGCCCGGAGCATTGAGGAGCGTCTTCTGTCTAGCAAGAGGCCGGCTTCTGTACACCATGAGGGACCGTCCAAGCGTCAGGCTTTCCAGCAGAGAGCGCCGACGCCACCCCAGCAGACTTACCATCCCCCTACATCACATCACCCAACCCAGCCAGTTAGAGCCCCGGGACCCCGACAGCAGCAGCAGAAGGGAGCTATATGTTCTTTCTACGGAAGACCAGGGCATGAATTCGTCGTCTGCAGGAAGAGGTTAGGACAGTGTTTAGCTTGTGGGTCTGCCATCCATCAGATTCGGGACTGCCCAGTAGCCAAGGGACCCCAGGGAAAGACTTATAGCCTAGTCCTTGAGCCGGAGCCGGAACAGGTTTCAGGAGGTTAGTTTTGATCGTAGCCTTAGTCATTTGTTGCATTGCTTGCTATGTTAGAATATTATCGGGTCTTCAATTCTTGTAAATTTCGAGGACGAAATTTTTCAAGGAGGGAAGACTTGTAAGCCCCTGATTTTCAAAATTTTTTTTATTAGTGTTAATTAATTTTTAATGTTATTTTTAGCCTTAAAATAATTATTTAGATTTTTAGGAATTTTTCTAGAATTTTTAAATAATTTTTAAATAAGTTTTATATGTTAAAATATCAATTTGCAATTTTTTAAAATATTTTAATATCATTCTGCAATTTTTTAAATTTTTTTATATCAGTATGCAATTTATTTAATTGTTAATATATTAGTTTATAATTTATTAATTGTTTTAGTGTGTGGAGTGCAAATTTTTATTTGCACTTAGACCCGATGGGACCTATTTGTAATTATCCTAAACTAGGGGACCCTAATGCAAATCTACCCAAACCCCCCCCCCCCCCCCGCCCCGACCTGTCACTCTCTCTCTCCTCCCTCACCCACCCCGACTGCCCCGGCTGCCCGACCGACACAACCGTCCTGTCCCCGCCTTCCTCGGCCAAATCCACCGCCTCAACCCCCCTATATAAACCCCCACAGACCCCCCAACCCATCCACCACCACCACGACGCACCACCACCGACCACCGCCCTGTTCCCCCCACTTCTTCCCCGAAACCCTAGTCCTAAACCTAACTCCGACGTCACACCACCACCGCCTCACCGCTCGTCGTCGTCGATCGCCACCACCACCAATCACTCCGCCTCGACAAGCCGCGTCCAGCGCCACCCAAGCGCCTTGACCACGACGCCCCCAGCCGCCGTTCGCCCCCTCGACTTCCACCCCTCAGCCGGACACGAAGGTAACAAATCCTTTCTCTGTGTCGTGCGTGTCCCAAACTGAGATACGAGACTCGCCTAGACACAGGGGACATGACTGTGGTGCTGGACACGTGTTAGCCGAGTCGTACGTGTCGTGCTGGGCACGGACACGTCGACTCTGTGTCAGATTTCAACTTCTCGTGTCCTGGACTGTATGGACACGAGACGAACTGTAAACTAGACTAACGGGTTTGGGCTTTGCTTAACGGGTAAAAACCCATTTAATTTCTGTGCTAAATAAATGTAAACCTAACCCTAACTCTAACAAACCCACCAAGCTGGCCTACTGGCCAGCCCGAACGAATTAAACCTCCCTCCCCGCTGGACAGGGTTCGAGCCCCCCCTTTCCTTCTGTTTTCTTTTCTCTTTTCTCTTTTCTTTTCTTTTGTTTTTATATATATATATATATATATATATATATATATATATATTTATGTATATGTATATATATATATATATTAGTATGTATATATGTATATACTATTTTTACAGTATTATATATATATGTATATATATTTTATAATTAGTAAATTTTGTGTATATATGTATATACTAAAATATATGTATATATCTTCATGTATATATATATATATATTAATATATATATATACACTTTATTATTAAAGTATTTTTCCTATATATATGTATATATATTTATACATATATATTTGTACTCTATAAATTAAGTATTTTTCCTTACAAATATATATGTACTTTTAACACATGTATTTATATTTTTCACTATGCATAACTTTGCCCTATTAAAATATCAATAATTATTTTGTACTTTTACCAAATTGTATTTTATTTGTATTTAAATTACTGCAACCATTTGGTGTCCAAGTCTAGCATGGGTATTTGGGCTCAAATGTGTTTTCACACATTCAAGACCTGTACAAGTCATATTGGACTTGATTCATGGCCTTGGGTCCTGTATTTGAACTTTGGTTCAAATTATATACATGGACAAAATACGCAGATAATTAATTTTTGTGTGCATTGCTGTTTTTGATTTTCTAAAAATACTTAGAGTGTTGCTAAAATTATGAAAAAATAGTTTTTAGATACTATGTTAAGTTGGCTAATTTAGTATAAATTTTGTAGTATGTAAATTACTGTTTTGCCACTAGTTTGGCATATGAAACCAAAACTTATTTTCTGTATACTTAGGAAAACTGATTTTTATAAAATATTTGTACTGGTTAATAAATTCCAGAAAAATTATAATAAATTTCTATGATTAACAAGGATCACTTTAGTACTTTACTTTAAGAAAAACTAGGCTTTTTGTCTATCTCTAAAATTATTGGAACACAATGATCTTTTGATTTATTTATTGGTTAATTACGACTTGTAGCTTTTTGTGTTATTTAGAGTTTTAGTCGTGTTGAACCCCATCCCTCACTAGTGTAAAGACCCTAGGAAGTTAGTTAACATAGTGTGTCGTCCCACATTGGTCTCCTATGCCAAGTCATCATTTTGGCTAGGTGCCCAGTCACAAGTCGTGTTTTCACCAGTTAGTGTCCTAGTATTTTAGCTTAGTGTAAAGCTAAGTTTATTGTATTTATTGCTATAGTGACGAGTTACCGGACATCTATAGCACATTTATCGCAGCTTGTTTTGCTTTGCTAGAGGCAAGTACTTTCTACGAACTTTACATATTGTCACATAAATGAACTGCAAAACCCACCATGTTAAATGCTGATCCTTGGGGTAGCAAGTTAAAACATCACATGTTGTACTTTCCATTACTACCATGCTCAGACAGTTTCTTTGTATCTCTCACATGATTAGAGTATGGGTTATGGGAAAAACTGATAGTAGAGTACGTGATCATGCCCCCCCCCCTATATAGTACCGAGCAAAGTTTCATTTTATATGTTACGGCACCGTAGGCCTTACTTACCAAGGCAGATTTGTGCGTATGTACACCTCTCGCCCTATCACTTGTACGAAAGTACATTTTATTTACATTGTGCCTCAGTACATTGTATACCTATTGACCGATCACGTACCTGCTACAGTTTTAAACATTACATATACATCTGTCTTTATGACATATGTATCCTTGCCATGATAGATTGTGTGATGCCATGTTTCCAGTTATTTCTTCTATGTTCATTGCCATGTTTCATATGCTAGTTTGCTAGAAAACAGTACTTGCTCCCGTCCTGACAGGATAACGTTGTAGGTATACTTACTGAGGAGGAGTTACTCTGCGACTCATACTATGGAGTTACTACCGAGGACCCGGCTCTGCTTTACGAGGATGTTCCTGCGGGGAGACTCGTCTAGTTTGCGTAGCTGCTTGGGATACTTAGTGTAGTCATGTATTAAACTATACCATTTTGTAACTGGACATGTATCCAGTTTTACATTTCAGTTTACTTGTACTTGGATATTTCACTATATACGATAACTTTTGTGTTTGGAGCATTTATGATTCTTCTTCACTTATAGAACTGTTAGCACATTTAGTCTTGTCTTGTTATCTCTAGAACAGCTTACTGCGCTTTATCTTAAGCGTAGGCTGGACATGGCTCGGCCCGGCCCAACAATTTGGGTAACGGGTCGTGACATATTTTTTTGGTGGCCCATGCAGGTCCTGACTAAACTGTTTGGTTACGTTATTGTACCAAGCATACCTGCAATTAGGAACTTAAGGTAATTAGACAACATTAGGAAAGACGTTTAGAACACTTAGAGGAATGCTAGGATTGCAACATAGGAAATACATCACATGTTTGCTGTTATAATTAGATTTCCTTGCATATGATTGCTTACTTTAAACAAACCCTTATACGTCCTTGTTACCTTTATTTTAGATGGTGCTTACTCGTTCGTCCCAGCATATTACCCCCGAGAATGGGGCCCTCCATATCCAGTCAGCTGACCAGTTGACTGATGCATCTCCACCTACCACTTTCCCCCACTCCACAGATCCGCAGACCCAGATACAACCTTCCACATCCCAGTCCCAGCAGGCCCCGATACTTCCACCACCCCCTATCACTATACCCACCCAGGCTTCCGTCACACTCGACGGGACCCAGCTGCTCACACTGATCCAGGGGTTCCTAACGACCCATCAGGAGCAGACTACCCTACTCCGCCAGAGCATGGAGCGTTCTGAGGGACATCCCGTGGTCCCACCATATGTAGAGCCGCGGTAGAGAGCGGGGACGGTCAAGGACTTCATGGGTCTGAATCCCAAGGAGTTCTCAGGGACTGAGGGCATAGTAGTAGCTGATGACTGGCTAGATTCTGTAGAGAGGAAGCTTCTGGGAGTTAGGATGCCGGATGACCTTCAGGTCGAGGCAGCAGGATTTCTGCTGATAGACTTAGCCGGAGTCTGGTTCAGGAATGAGCCGTTGTTCGCGAGAGGTAGAGCCACCTGGGACCAGTTCAAGACCCAGTTCAAGAAGAAATTCTTCTCGACCACTGCTAGAGTAGCCATGGGGCTACGATTCCAGAACATCCAGCAGGGGAACCGTTCTGTTGATGACTATGCGGGAGAGTTTAGTCGCCTGAGCCGTTTTGCTCCTAGTCTGGTTGCTGATCCAGAGGAGATGACCCGTAGGTTTTGCCATGGTCTAGTTCCAGACATTGGCATTCTTATAGTGGCGAACGGTACGACTGACTACTACCAGAGCCTAGAGTTAACCCGGAGCATTGAGGAGCGTCTTCTGTCTAGCAAGAGGCCGGCTTCTGTACACCATGAGGGACCGTCCAAGCGTCAGGCTTTCCAGCAGAGAGCGCCGACGCCACCCCAGCAGACTTACCATTCCCCTACATCACATCACCCAACCCAGCCAGTTAGAGCCCCGGGACCCCGACAGCAGCAGCAAAAGGGAGCTATATGTTCTTTCTGCGGAAGACCAGGGCATGAATTCGTCGCCTGCAGGAATAGGTTAGGACAGTGTTTAGCTTGTGGGTCTGCCATCCATCAGATTCGGGACTGCCCAGTAGCCAAGGGACCCCAGGGAAAGACTTATAGCCTAGTCCTTGAGCCGAAGCCGGAACAGGTTTCAGGAGGTTAGTTTTGATCGTAGCCTTAGTCATTTGTTGTATTGCTTGCTAAGTCGATGCGAAGAGTTGCCTTGTCCCGAAAGAATGCATCGAGTGAATCGATGCGAAGCGCCGGGTTGCCCCGAAGGATGAGTACGTTGAATCGACTCGAAGATTCTAAGAAATCGAATCGACCAAGGCGTAAGTCCGAATCGATGCAAGTAATAATTTTAGTTGGTTTCATGTGTAGGCTATACGTTTACGCTGAAATATTAGAGGTCGATCTTTTGCCTTATTCAGTAAGGGGTCCGCGAAAGCAAATCGTCGCCTTGCGACGGACGGAAGCGTTGGCACGCTAAGACAAATTGGACGTACAAACTCAATAAGCACGAAGTGCTCAAATGGCTAAGTCAGGAGAGTGGCCGTGCAACAAAGTTATGAAATCGAGCCGCATCGGCTCGGCGAAACGACAAAGGCAAATCGATTCAAGGTGAGAGGATTGACTTTTTTTACTCCTTCATTCGATAAGTCAAATGTATCATTGTATGCTAAAAGTTAACCTATCGACGTCACGGGCATGGTCCGATCGGAAGTAAATCATAACGTGTGTCGAACACTAAGTTAGTACAATTGAAATGAAACGTGCATCAAATACACAAGTCGCTACGGAACATTGGATATCGCTAAGGCGAGTGCCTCGGTGCACAAGCCGCAATAACATGGGATAACTGTACTCGGCGAGTGCCTTAGTGCACGAACCATACCGTACCTTCGCGCACGAGTTAGAACGGCTAGAACATTGAAAGGCAATAGGCGAGCGCCCTAGCGCGCAAGCCCCGAACATTGAATGCTAAGTTATAGAACATTTGAAATACGGTAGAAACGTGCCTACGTGCACGAGATCACAAAATATGGCGAATGTGCGCAGCTGCACAATACTTACAAAAGATGGCGTCGTTGCGACGAGAAGAACAGTTGTGGCACGGATATGGCATAACTGTCGACGCGGCATGGTGCCTTCGAAATGTTTATGGCCTTTGGGGGTTCGACGTGAACATTGAGGTGTTGCGCCAATTGAAATAGAGATAAGCGAACTTGCTTGGTTGTATGAAAGATAAGATGCGTTGCATGGTCAAATGGACTTAAAGACTATTGCCCGTGCATGGGTGTTTGGTCCCTCGAACGTGATCACCAGGGCGCTGGGACCGTTCGGCCTAGGAGGGATTGTGATAATCGATATTGTTGGTGCACTTCAACTAAGCGGGTAGCGCCTGTCTAGTGAATGTGATAAGCCACTTACACGAGTACTTCGGGGGTCCTCGGATCGTATGTGGTTAGCAACCATAACTGGGTGACCGTCGTCTTACATATTCGATTCGATAAATATAAGTCCATTCTAGCTTGACAAGCTAGTGACCTTCATATAGTTAAGGGCGATGGGTTGGAAGTGCAAGGTATACGTATATCCTGCATGGACGGATCCTGGGTCGAAAGGGCAAGGTACACTCATATCGTATGTGTGTAGATCCGCATAGAGAGCACTATAACATGACAGGGAAATCTGATAGGCGTATTCACCTTGCGTCGGTGCAAGGGCGAGTGCGTCGGCTTGGTAAGTTGCGCCACAAATCAAACACGGGATTGCTTGCTTGCCTATTCAATTGGATAACATGCTGCTATGCTAACATGCTTTACGCTTTCGAATATGCCATAAAATTGACCCTAAGGAGAACATAGTAAGATCATAAGCTAAGTTGCATGATTCAACATAAATATTACAAATGTCGGTTTGGAAAGATGATCTTTGATTCAGTACATGCGAGGACGATCGTATTGATCCCCCACCAGCTTCATGCAGGGTGAAGGGAATGGATTGCTCGCGGCGAAGCGTTGCTTGAACGTATTGAGGCTTGGAATGTCGAAGCGCAATGAAGCGTGCGATCGCATTGACGCTCGGACTATGCAACTGGATTGATGCAGCCGAGATATAGAAGGCATGATGTATGGAACGGTGAAATCCTTTGTGGGCAAGAGAGAACCTGAGTGTTGTAGCCAATCTGGCAAATTCCGTTTGGGCTATCGAAAGCCTTTATAAATCTGATTTCGAATATCAATAAAGAGATTTGTTTCGTATACTCTGTTTTCCTTTCGTTGTGAATATCAACTTAAAAGATAACCATTTGAGAACTTGTCATCTTGCCTTGTACGAGCGCAAATCCAGGCTCGTACGGCATCACGCCCCCTGCGAGGACGATGATTCGGGTGATTCCGGGTCGGGGCATGACAGTATGCAGCGGGAACGTTTCGGTTGTTGGGATGTGACCCAACCCGTGAAACGCCGGGCAGTCCGACCAAATATTAAGAAAAGAATGAGAGAAAAGAAAGGAACTCATTTAGTCCATTCCGGCGCGGATACGCCAACGGCCCTCATATAGTTAAGGAACGATGGGTTGAAAGTGTAGGCGCGTATGCGTGCCGCATAGAGATCCTGCTTAGAGATGCACATATAACATGACAGTGCGCTGCTGGGACGTATTCACCTTGCGTCGGAGCAAGGGCAAGTGCGTCGACTTGGTAAGAAGTCGCGCCACGATTCAAACACGAGATTGCTTGTTTGCTTGTCTATTCAATTCGATAACATGCTGCTATGATAACAAGCTTTACGTTTTCGAAGATGCCATAAAATTGACCCTAAGGAGAACATAGCAAGATCATAAGCTAAGTTGCATGATTCAACATAAATATTAAAATGTTGGTTTGGAAAGAAGATCTTTGCTTCAGAACATGTGAGGACGAACGTACTGATCCCCCACCAGCTTCATGCAGGGTGCAGGGAATGGATTGCTTGTGGCGAAGCGTTGCTTGAACGCGTTGAGGCTTGGAATGCCGAAGCGTATTGAAGAGTGCGATCGCATTGACGCTCGGACTACGCAGCTGGATTGATGCGGCCGAGATATAGAAGGCATGATGTATGGAACGTTGAAATCCTTTGTGGACAAGAGAGAACCTGAGTGTTGTAGCCAATCTGGCATATATTGTTAGGCTATCGAAAGCCATTGTAATCTCAGTTTCGAATATCAATAAAGAAAATTGTTTTGTATACTCTGTTTTTCTTTCGTATTAATATCAAATCAAAAGATAACCATTTGAGAACTTGTCATCTTGCCTTGCACGAGCGCAACTCCAGGCTCGTGCGGCATCACGCCCCCTGCGAGGACGATGATTCGGATGATTCCGGGTCGGACGTGACATCCATGAGCATATTCTTTTCTAGATCACCAACAAGCATATTCTCTCATTCATTGTCAGATTTCTACCTGTATTTAATATTGTTCAGTAATTAGAAATTTTATTTCTCTCAATCTCAAGCTCGCTATTTTTTCCATAATTTTGAAACAAAGTCCAATAGTATGCATTTTCTTTCTCATATTGGAAATTTTTAAGACCCAGAAGTCTTGGGTCTATATTTGATGTTTGAGTTAAATTAAGCACTATTAGAATTAGGGGTGTACATCGATCGGTGGTCGACCTATTTGGTCGCAATCGAAGTCGAATCAAAGTCAACCGGTTTAAAAATAATCACAGCCAAACCAAACCAACCAATTGGTTGGTTCAGTTTTGAAACCGACCGATTTGGTTCGACTTGGATCGGTTCGGCTGATCGGTTTTTCATCAAACAAAAAATTTTAAGTATGTAAAAGTGTTTTGTAAAGTAAATTCACACAAAAATAAATCATAACCATCTCCTATTTGGAAGATGTTTATATAAGATACTAAAGTGGACAATAATCTTCTAAGTAAATCACTTGCATAATAATTTTTTTTCCACAAATCCAAAATAATTCTCGAAAATAGACCATAACATAATAGATTTATGAATTGAAGATGGAAAATAAACATATGTTATCTTGAGTGGCCGGCAAAGACCTGGACCGGTCACTCCAGGTAACATATGTTTACATTATTAGGGAGAGAGAGAGAGCGTCCGAAATTTTAGAATATGAGCAACCGCCTCTCCATATTCTAAAGTCCGATGACTCCAAACCGTGATATAAACCTAATTTTACACTGTTACTAACTAAGTTAGGTTTGGTTCGGCTTAAGCGATTTTTGGAACGATCAAACTGTGAACCGAATCAAATCGATCGGTTTTTTTTAATGATCCAGTCGAACCAAACAGACCGGACCATCAGTTCGTTTAAAAATCGGCTGATTTGGTTTGGTTTAGCTCGATTTGATCGGTTTGGTTCAAATATGCACACCCCTAATTAGAACAATTTGCTTCATTTAGGTTAAAATTAACTACTTAACATTTTTGTATATTTAAACATGGACAAGTGGCACTCGCAGTGTTTGTATAACCATTAGATCCGATAAATTAGTGCACCATGCTTTCAAATTAATTTATGGATTTGTCATATAAATTTAAATGATATATGTTGGAAACTTGACTCTCTGGGTTAGCTTGGATTAAGGGAGAAAAAAATAAGCAAAGGGGAATTAAGTGAATTTACGTGAGCGGAAGTAGAGTCAATACATATAACATTTTTTAGAATTAATGAATAGTTAAGTGAAATGTGTTTAGTAACTCTTGTTTGGATTGAAAGTTTTGAGTGAGATGAGGTTTAATAAAAATATAATAGTTACCAAAATATCCTTATTACATATGTCATATAATTAATTTGATTGAAATTTTAATTAAAATTTGTCAAAATATCTTCACAAATAAGAAAGATACGGAGTAGCATGCTAAAAACAAAATCATAATATTTTATAGGACAAATAAAAGTGTATTTATGACTTTTTAAATAAAATTCCTCAATCGCTCTCGTTGTTCTCCGATTTGGGGGTTAAAAAAATAGACAAAAGAAAGTTAAACAAACCTCCACTTAACCCTCTATAAACTCCCTCATAGACAAGGTCGGAACCAGAAAATTGTGTTTGGGTGGGCTAGAGGAGACTGGGGTGGTCTAAGCGTGGACTAATTCACATGAAAAAAAAAATTCCCCTAGCTCATAGATTCCTACCCTCAAACCAAATATAATTTTTTATTTTCCTTCACTTAACTTTTCCTTACTTAACTCTCTTAACCCTCAAACCAAACATACTCTCATAGTCAAATTTCATATTAGTCATTATGAGAGTGTTGATTTTTTTCCCCAATTAAAATAAGTAACCAATAATTTACCTTACTATTATTATTTAATACATTATAATTAGTTAGTAAAATATTTGGCGAAATTAATTGTTAATACTAAAATTAAAATAAGTTAAATAATTAGTATTAAATAAATAATTACAAATTTAGTAACATAATTTAAATTTTTTTCCATATCTTTCATATTATATCCAAACACTTAAGTATAAATTTGATCACTTCAAACTACAAAATATTGTGTATCAAAACATCGAATGCTGAAGAAAATGACAGGAACTAGCACAGAAAGTGAAATGTATTTGTAAAATACTTCTATGTATATGCACTTTCCGACATTTCTTAATTACCACTTTCACGATTGATTCAGAAAATTATTATTTTTTCATGGTTGTCAAGTCACCATTCAAGAGCACGCTATTAAATGATTTATGTTTCTTGTAAAAATAATCCCTAGCTACTTGTATTGTAACGTCAAATTCAGAGTTCTGATCTACTAATTTATATTAGGGAAAGACTATAAATGAATCTCCAGTATATGTCTTAAATATATACAGAAGATTTTAAATACGTCACCCGTATATGTCCTAATTATATACGGAAGATTATAAATGCATTTCAAATATGTCTTAGTTATATACATACATGAACGATAAAAAATAAAATAAAAAATACATACATGAACGATAAGATGTTGCAATATAGCAATTTGTGTTAGTCCCTTGGCGAACAATCGATGGAAAAACATGATTTCAGAAACAATTGTAAAGACAATGTTTCCAGCAACAACACCCTAAAGAAGGTGATGTTGTATTACAAGAATCTAAAAAGATTTCGTAATTTTTCTCGAAGGCAACTGAACCGTATAACTTCTAAAGAGAAGCCACAGTATTCTCGAAGGCAACAGAGGAAGAAGAAAGCCTGCTGGGGTGAAAGATCACCGGCGCTCAAAGCTATATCCGCCTGACGAGCTGTCGTGCTAAGTGCAAAGTGCCATCAAAAAGCCACATTAAGCCTCAAAAGCCCATTAGCCCAAGCCCAAGCCCGAGCCCGAGTCCGAGTCCGAGTCCGAGTCCGAGTCGCTAAGCCCCTTCGGGGCTTAGCTCCAATAGATTTAAATCTATTTTCATTTGGCCAAAAGTTGGTTTCTTATTCTCACCTCTATGTAAAATCCCCCCACATGGCACCCTCCATTGGGCCTCAACCCATGTGCATCTCTCTATTCCTTCATAAGTAATATATAGAGATACATATTGGTGTGATTTTCCGATGTGGGACTATCTTTTAACAATAGAATATTGTGAACACACAACACATAGAATAAAACACCAACAATCTCCCACATATCTCTATATATATGAGTTAAGCGTTCCACATAATAACTGTCCATTATGCATTAGGATAGATGTCGCTGACGACTTGAATCTTCCCGCATGGGTTGAACAACAGTGTGATACAAGAATGGACTACACCTTGAATTCTATACCACAGCTGTAATTTTTCCCACTCACATAATGTAGTTATCTGTGCTTCTGGCTGCACATTAAAGGCCTTGTGCCAGCCTGGATTTCAATGTATGTATTTTGGGCGTCTACACATTTACCCTCAAGAGACGGCCTGATATCTCTTTGTCCATACACTATAGGTGAGTTCTTTATTAAAGAGACATGGCATGAAGCGTCCAACGCTTCCTTTGCGGTGCTACGCCGCTATGACATGGCCTTAAGCCGAGGACCTTACCCCGAATCACCGGGAACCTCATCGTAGTGTCATACTACCAGTAGCATGAGGTCTAGCCCCTTTGTAGTGCCAAACTACCCAGCATGAAGCCTTACGCTTCTGTGCGGTGTTACGCCGCTACGACATGGCTTGCAAGGCCGAGGCTTTATCCCTAGCCGGGTTTACCTTATTGTGGTGTCGTGCCACCCGTAACATGAGGAACACCTCCTCTTTGTAGTGCTGACTACATCCCTCTTTAATTCAATATACAGCATTAGGCCAACTGCCTATTTGCGGTGCTACGCCGCTGTGACTTGGCTAACATAGCCGAGGATTTACCTCTTTCGAGAACCTCATGGTGGAGTCACCGCCACATATAGCATGGAGTCACACTCCTTGTAGTGCTGTGCTACCATGCTTCCTGTAAAGCATAACAGACCTTCACTCAGTCTGAGAACTCATTAAGGCATTATGCCATCCTTCCCACAGGATTAATTTTTTGTAGAAAATTTATAGTAGACAACAGTGGTTCTGGGTCCGAAACCCTTCCATGTTCCGCAGAACAAGTACCCACTGTTAACTAATATTTTTCCAGTCAATAGTCCTCCCTTGAATCAAAAAATTAGATATCTGGTAGATTTCTCTTTGAACCAATAACATAAAATTTATTGATAGGATTATAATGACACAATATTAGTATGCCTTCAAACCCATCTTCCTTGCTGTGTCCTCGACCAGCTGTCGTTTGAGGCCTTTCGTGAACGGATCCGCCAGGTTCTCTTGACTCCGAACATCGATCACTGTAATGACGCCTCGTTTGATGAGATCGTTCACTGCTCTGTGTTTTAATCGTACAGTCCTCTTCTTCCCGTTAAAGAGTTCATTTGATGCTACTGCTGCTGCCGCCTGGTTGTCACAGTATATCGGGATTACCGGTATCTGAGCTCCAACCACTGAAAGATCATACATGAGCTCCCGAAGCCACTCTGCTTCATCTGCAGCAGCATCCAATGCAAAGAATTTAGATTCCATGGAGGAGCGAGATAACATTGTCTGCTTCTTCGATTTCCACGATATAGCAGCTCCGTCCAAAGCGAATATGAATCCACCTGTAGAATACTCGCTCTCCACCTCTGAACACCAGCTAGCATCACTGAAGCCTTCCACTACTGACGGGTCTCCGCTGTAGTATAGTGCAAATGTCTGAGTCTTTTTTAGATATCTCATAACACGCTTCACAGCGTTCCAGTGTTCAACGCCTGGGTTGCTAGTGAACCGACTCAGCATTCCCACCGCAAAAGCTATGTCAGGCCTTGTGGCAGTAGTAGCGTACATCAAGCTTCCGATGATGCTGGCGTACTCCAACTGCTTGACGCTTTCTCTCGAATTTGGCTCCAGCTTCTGATCACTCCGGTACGGTGTATCAATTATAGGAAGATCTTGATACCCGTATCGAGTGAGCATTTTCTCAATGTAATGAGATTGTGACAGTGCTATTCCCGTGCCTGTCCGAATAATCTTGAGCCCCAAGATAACATCGGCATCCCCCAAGTCCTTCATACTGAACTTGGTCGAGAGAAATTTCTGTCTCTTGTAGCCATTTGACCTTATCACTTTGTCAAACTTCTCATGCCACATTTTGGGAGCTTGCTTCAAACCATATAGAGACTTCATCAACTTGCAGACTTTGTCTTCCAGACCTCTGACGACAAATCCTTCTGGTTGTTGCATGTAGATCTCTTCGGTTAGTTCGCCATTAAGGAATGTCGTTTTCACATCCATCTGATGTATCACTAGTTTGTGTATTGCTGCTAGAGCAATTAACAATCTGATGGTTGTCATCCGAGCTACTGGAGCATAAGTATCAAAATAGTCGATCCCCTGTTTCTGAGCAAACCCTTTGGCCACTAGCCTGGCCTTGAATTTGTCGATGGTTCCATCTGCTTTTATCTTCTTCTTGAAGATCCATTTGCATCCGATGGGTCTTGCTCCTTCTGGCAGGTCAACTAACACCCATGTATTATTGGAGGTGATTGAGTCAATCTCATTGTCTATCGCCTCCTTCCAGAATACAACATCTCTGGTCTTCATCGCTTCATCATAGGTAAGCGGATCTGCTTCCACATGATAGGTGACGAAGTCATCTCCGAAGTCTTTCGGCCTCCTTACTCGCTTAGTTGACGGCTCAGCGAGTTCTGGTTCAACTGGTGTCTCTTCGACAATAGCTTCTTCTTGGACTACTGGTTCTTTAAGGACTTCTGTCTGTTTTGTACTCTCATCATTCTCCGGAAGATCCGCGAGAACAATATTTTTGTGCCTTGCAAACTTGTCTTCAAAATATTCAGCATCGCGAGATTCAATGATATGATTTGATTCTATATCAAGGAATCTCCGAGCATCACTCTTCTCGGCATAACCCAAGAAGATAGCCTTAGTGGTCCTAGTCCCCAGCTTCTGAATCTTCAGATCTGGGAGCTTCACATAAGCCAGACACCCCCACACTCGAATGACATTCAAGTTAGGTCTGACTTTGAACCAGAGTTCATGAGGTGTTATGTCCGAAGTTGCATACGGTACTCTATTGAGAATGAAAGTAGCCGTTAATGCAGCTTCTCCCCAGAAGCTCTTTGGAAGACCCGCAGTCAATAGCATAGAGTTCATCATCTCTGTCAACGTTCTGTTCTTCCTTTCTGCTACTCCGTTGGATTGAGGAGAGTACGGAGCCGTCGTCTCATTTATGATTCCATGTTCTTTACAGAATGATGAGAAATCATGAGACCGATACTCCCCGCCTCGATCACTCCTTAGCCTTTTGAGTTGTTGTCCAGTTTGCCGTTCAGTCTCGGCCCTGAACTCCTTGAACTTCTCGAATGCTTCGTCTTTAGACTTGAGCAGGTAGACAAAAGCATACTTTGAGAAGTCGTCGATGAAAGTAATAAAATACTTCATCCCGGCTTTTGTAGAGAATTGCTTGAAATCACAGATATCTGAGTGAACCAACTCCAGAAGATCTGTGCTTCGATGGACCCTGTGAAAGGGTTTCCTTGTGATCTTCGTCTGAGCACACACTTCACATTTCTCTACCTTACCCCCACACTTGGAGATAAGTCCTAGGCTAGACATTTTGTTAATTCTTTTACAATGAACATGTCCTAGCCTATTATGCCACAACTCAAAAGAATAGTTCAAAGTAGAAATAACATTAATATCATTTTGCTGGGTTACAACAAGCTGAATTTTGTACATTCCTTCAGTCTGGAAAGCTTTTCCGAAGAATGTACCCTTCTTGGACATCACCATCTGGCCAGCATTGATGTCCATCCTCAAGCCTACGTTACAAAGCAGGCTCCCAGAGATCAGGTTCTTAGCAATTGCAGGAACATGTTTCACTCCTTGAAGCGTCAGAGTGTTCTCCGATGTGAGTTTTAGCTCCACCGTCCCGATCCCCAGTACTTCAGCTTGTGCCTGGTTTGCCATTATGACTTTTTCGGAAGTTGGCTCATATGAGTCGAACCATTCCTTGTCTGAGCAGACATGACATGTCGCACCAGTGTCTATCCACCAGTCCGAGTCAACCCCCACATTTGCAACCTGCGCTATCATTGCAACCAGATTAGTAACCAAAGAAACCTTACTAGGCTCACCTTTTTCTGGTTCCTTGCAGTCACTTTTGTAGTGGCCCTTCTTGCCACATTTGTAACAAGTCACATGGGACTTGGACTTCTGATTCTTGAATGAAGGACTCTTCACTTTCAGATTAGTGAAGTCCTTCTTCTTCTTATGAGGAGAAGCCGCCTGCTTCCCCTTGTACTCTCTGGTTTGGACCAGATTTGCTTTCGCCAGTTGTTTGGACAGAGAATCCATCTTCTGTTGAGAGCGCATCTCGTCCTCAACATGGATCTCTTGCAGGAGATCTTCCATACATATGTCCAGCTTCTTGCGGTGCATCCTTGCATAGAAGTTGCTCCAACCCGCAGGAAGTTTAGAGACGATTCCTCCAACGACAAACTTGTCGACAAGAGGCATCTTCTCGTCATCCAATTTTTGGCGCAGCTTCAGAAACTCCTTTACTTGGGGCAGCATAGCCTTCTCATCTTCGAAGGTCCACTTGTGGTATCTTTCAACCAAGAAGATCTTGGACCGATTCTCGTCATCTTCGTACAATTTTCCCAAGGAGTCCCAAATCTCTTTGGCAGAATTCTTCTTGGAATATGACTCTGCCAGAGAGTCTTCCATGCTATTGAGAATCAACAGTTTACAGATACTGTTTTCTCTAATCCATTTTGCCTGCTTGGACTTAGCAACGACAATAACTTCTGCGGCTCCGGTTGTTGGAACGATCGGTTCTTCCTCATTCAGCACGTGGTCAACTTCCACGAGTTGAATGTTTAAGGTCACTTTTCGTTTCCAGATTTGGAAATGTTCGCCGTTGAATTTCTCCAACTTGTTAAAGTCGGTATTGACGAGCGATGCACGTGAGTTATCCATCTTTTCGATATAGCTTTGAGATTGTTAGTCCCTTGGCGAACAATCGATGGAAAAACACGATTTCAGAAACAATTGTAAAGACAATGTTTCCAGCAACAACACCCTAAAGAAGGTGATGTTGTATTACGAGAATCTAAAAAGATTTCGTAATTTTTCTCGAAGGCAACTGAACCGTATAACTTCTAAAGAGAAGCCACAGTATTCTCGAAGGCAACAGAGGAAGAAGAAAGCCTGCTGGGGTGAAAGATAACCGGCGCTCAAAGCTATATCCGCCTTACGGACAAGCCTCCAGGAACCAGCAAGTTCGAAGAGAACTTTAGAACGCTGGCCAAAAATGTCGACGACTCCTCGGAATAGCAGCAGCACTTCTCTCTCTCTCTCTGGAAATTTTCTGTGTGTTTCTGTAACCTTGGAGAGAGGAGATGCTTCTGATATTATAGGCACGAGATGGGCTTTTCAAATTCTGAACGCACGCCCTGGTTTAAGTGCAAAGTGCCATCAAAAAGCCACATTAAGCCTCAAAAGCCCATTAGCCCGAGCCCGAGCTCGAGTCCAAGTCGCTAAGCCCCTTCGGGGCTTAGCTCCAATAGATTTAAATCTATTTTCATTTGGCCAAAAGTTGGTTTCTTATTCTCACCTCTATGTAAATCCCCCCACATGGCACCCTCCATTGAGCCTCAACCCATGTGCATCTCTCTGTTCCTTCATAAGTAATATATAGAGATACATATTGGTGTGATTTTCTGATGTGGGACTATCTTTTAACAATAGAATGTTGTGAACACACAACACATAGAATAAAACACCAACAATTTGAGTACCTACAATTTCAACAATAATTGAACTGATCATAGAAGTGTTGGAGTAAATAATAACAATCTTTAATCCAAAATTTTGAGATATATTATTTGGATCTTTTCTTCTATTTAACTTGAATATGGGCCTATAAACTATATCAGAAATCATATAGCTTTTTTTTTTCTTCTATTTTATTGAAGTTGAATTACCCAAAACTATATTGACACATATCTTGTCAATTATTGTGGACTCGGTTTTTTCTAGCAAGATGGTGTTATCACTTATAGTGAACATACCATTGTCACATGATTAGAGAAGATTTAACTGTTACTTAATGTGTCCTAGATCGACTGCACACCAACAATACGGATACAGGGATGTTCTACCACCCCACCACCCCACCACCCCACACACACAGACTCCTGGCCCGAAGGCCCAAACATTCGGTCCTGAAGGCTATATTTCTGTTCGAAGACCGTACTTGCATTGCATTTGTATAGCATCTATACGTATCTGTATCGCACCTACACCACACCGTAACTCATATTAATTCTAGAAAATTGATATGCTTCCATCCGTTGCTCGAACTAGCAACCTCTTGTGGGGATATGAGTGAAACATATCCCCCCGAGATTGTTAGTTCCAGCAACGAAAAAACGCTTTTAATTTTTTTGTGGGGGAGGAGGGTGCGGGCGGTCCAGATTTTATATATATATATTTATTTATCCCCGCCATATACTCGCTCATTGGTAGGCGGAGCTACCCCATCTCGTGGTATTCCCTCGGCACCTACTCCTGTTGCTATCCCTGTTATTGTTGCATCGGGGACTACATATGTTGCTGCTACTGGGATAAATTCATACCAGGTCTCTTGCTGGACCATGGAGTATATGTCCGTCATCTAGGTTTTCCAAATCTCATGACTCTACCAGAGCGACCTGTTAAATATCAGTCATCCTGAACTTTGGACCGATGGAGCGACGCAAGTATATTACTTTATTTTATTGTCAATTCACACATTTATTCATGTTTTTTTTTTCTAATTTTATATTGTTTACTTATTTCGTGTTTTTTCGCACAAGGCTCACACTGAGCTGGGGGACATCATACAACGTCAGTTTCATGGTCCCTATCTCAACTTCAGTGACATCCCACCGGATAGCCGGTGATTCATTTGGCTTGAGTTATTGGGTCTATAATATTTTTATTTAGAATAATAATTTATTTCATTACATTGTTTGGATATTTTCTATTTTTTTATTTTGTATTTTGATTTTTAGAAAATGTATCGGTGGCCAGATCATAGAGATGTTGCGATCCGAAAGTGCAACAAGACCATTGCCAGCAAATGGATTCGGGATATGATCAACGACCAGAAGGTGCTGGCTACACTTCCAGGAGAACATCGCAAGGAGTGGTTGAAAGAGAAATTTGGGAGATGATGAAGAAGAAAATGGCACTCCGGCCTTAGGCCAAGTGCGAGAAGGCGATAGCGGTCCGTGCTAAGGGTGGTCACCACACGGGTAGATCCATCTCAATTTTCGAGCATTATTAACGGATTGTGAGTATTCTTATTTGTTATATGTTTAATATTTTAATTTTAATATTTAGTTATTAATTACTTAATTACTTCAGGTCGTCAGGACAAGCGGAGACCCGAACACCATCGACTTTCTCAAAGTCTTCGAACGTACCCACAAACGGAAGAAGGATGAAAAACTCGTAGATGATCGGACAACCAAGACATATGTAAGTTTTGTCAAGGTTATCTAATTTTTTTTTTTATAATTTAACTATATTTATTTAACCTAAATAGCTAACCCTAACTCTAAATATCCTACTAATTAACAATAAAATTATTTAACCTAACTTATGATATTTATAAACAGTAATTGTGACTATAATACGAATATTAACTCTAAACCTATTTATATATATAAATATAGGAGACGTAAGAGACGTTAGAGAGTTGGGCCGATGAGTGAGGGGTGTTTGGGGGGGGGGGGGGGGGGGGGGGGGGGAGGGGTTGAGACTAGTCAGCCACGTACGTCGGCTGGAAGGAACGACTTGTAGATACAAGCTGTCGGGAGAGAGAAATACGTCATCGTGTACGGTACCGGATCTTTGGCATCACAGCCGTCTGTATAATCCAGAGTTCCTCCTCCAGCTCCACCTGCATCAACACAGCCCGACGTTAGTTTTGGCGTTCTCTCTACGGAATAGGTTACGCAGATTTTGTACATCCTACAGAGCATGCTGACACAAATTTTAGAGTCTCGTGATCTGGCTCCTACTCCCACTCCAGCTCCTCCTCGAGGTCCTGCTCCTACTCCGGCTCCAGCTCCTCCTCTAGCACCTGCTTCGACTACAGCGTCTCCTCCGGCTTCTGCTGCTGCTCCGACTGCCATTATTTATGAGGAGCTACAACAGATCATCTGTACGGGGTGATTCAGTACATGGCAAGCCGACAATCGCCTCCGCCACCACCCAAACCATCGAGTTGATAGTTTTTGTGTTTTTTTTAGATGTGTTGTATTTGGATATTTCATTATTTTGAACATTGTGCAGTACAAGGTTTGTGTAAACTCTAACATCTTTATATGTATTTGTGTTTGTGCTCATTTGTGTGTGTAAACTCTAAATTTTTAGTTTGGGCAGGTGAACGGGAACGAAGTCAAGCAAATGATATTCAACAATCCAAGGGTCATATGTATCAGCGCTCTTTTTTTTCCTCTTCTTTTACGAATACCAATGGGTACATTTTAACGGAAAACCACACACAAAAAAAAACTATTACAAATAGCATTTTTATTCTTGAAACGCGATTAATAACATCGTTTCTTCCATTCTTTACATATCGTTAGGCTAAAATTTATAAAATTTTGACTGTGCATACAATTTTTAAAAAGTATACATAGTTGCATAAATTTTCTAGTTTTGCTAGATGAACGAGAACGAAGTCAAGAAAATTATATTCAACTATCCAAGCGACATATGTATTAGCGCTCTTTTTTCCCCTCTTCTTTTACGAATACCAGTGGATACATTTTAACAAAAAACCACACACAAAAAGATATTACAAATAGCATTTTTATTTTTGAAACACGATTAATAACATCGTTTCTTCCATTCTTTACATATTGTTAGACTAAAATTTATAAAAGTTTGACTGTGCGTACAATTTTTAAAAAGTATACATAGTTGCATAAATTTTCTGTAATATATATATATAAGTAGAGCCTATTTTTGTTCATCTATTAAATCTAAGATTTTGTTAACATTTAAAATAATTTTGACTAAATAATTTGATACGTGTCAATCGTTTATTAGTAAGTAAAAAATACTCTAGTTGGTGAACAAAAATGTACTCTATATAAGTACGAGTACTGTCGGACACTCCTTGTTCACAACAAATTCAGGAGAGAAGTGCAACACAAGGTCAGTTTCGTCACAGAAAAGGACCGACCGAAACTTCTAATCCCTTCCTCCCCGTGCATAGTATATATATGCATCTCTTCCATTGGGAAACCCGCCATTCCTTCTCTCTCCGCCGCGTCGCGCATGGCAATGTCGATGCCGATGGCAACAACACTGCCCTTGGTTCCCGCCAGAACCGGCCGCCGCTCCCTCTCCCTCCGGTCCTTCCGGTGCTCTGCTGTCTCAGCAGCAGGTGAGAAAGTCGGAATCTTTTGGAGTTCCGATGATGTCTTTTTTTTTGTGTGTGTGTGGTCGTGGAGGAGTCCGTTGAGTTTCTGTTGTAATGCTTAGCCGAGAAAGAGGAGGCGGCGGGGTTCGCGGAGGCGGCCGCGAAGGGGAGGAACCTGGTGCCGCTCTACCGCTGCATATTCTCCGACCACCTGACCCCGGTGCTGGCGTACCGGTGCCTCGTCAAGGAGGACGACTACGAGGCGCCGAGCTTCCTCTTCGAGTCGGTGGAGCAGGGCTCTCACGGGAGCAACGTCGTAAGCTCTTTTCTTATGCTTTTTTTCTCCTTTGCTTTGTTTTTGTTTACGTAGTTTTTGTGTGTACTGTCTGGAGGGAGGAATGTATGCATTCATTGCTTTGCTTTCCAACAAACCTCTTGGGCCATGTCCTTGTAGATTGCTCTTTGCTGAAGAGTGGGTGATCAGCTTGACCGTCCTTACCTTTTCTCAGGTCAAAGCAATGTCGGGAGTTTTTTGCGTTAGATTTTGTGTTCCCATGGCAATGGGATCCACTCTGGTGCTTAATAAAGTTCCATTAAAGAATTGACAGTATCTATGAGGCCGGCCCGGGAGGTTGGGTTGTCATAACCGGAGCTAATTTTGGTTGTCCCTTGCCCTTGACTCCAGAAAAAGATTTCAAAAAAAATTATAACATGCTGAAAGCTATAAATGTTGAACTGATATGAACTCCAAAAAAGATATCTCCAGTTCTGACGGCGGCGTGGAGCCCGGATTCCGAGCTCCACTCCCGACTCATGAGCCACTCGAGGCCTTCTCAGTGGGAATTCAAAATATGATCCCGGAGGATTGCTAGCTAGTTCAACTGACAGGGAGGAGTTGGGGTGGACCGCATAGGCTCTATTGGCGAAGAAGTGGGGACTTAGAGGCCTGGGGGGTTGCCCTAACCAGGAGGGTTGCCCAAGCCCGATATGGCTTGTCATGCTTACCCCAGGGCCGGCCGTGTCTATGACCGAGGCAGATATGCGCAAGAGGGCCATGCCATGCGACTTAGACTGCTAGTTGGCGAGTTTGCTTGTAGGAAGACCTACATTTTGCCTATGCCACCTAACTTTATATATACTTTAAATTTATGAAAAATACATGGGTAAATCGCAGGAAAATTTTATGGTTTGCACTGTTATCAACTAACCCCCATACAATTATTTACTCGCTACCACCCGTCAACTGTTGAATTTGTGACTGATTTGTGCATTATTTTCTTAAGAGGTTCATTAATGGCAGGATGTAAGACAAGAATTTAACATTATTTTTGTAGTTCTAACTTTAGGGAATGTGATTCCTTTTTTCTCTTTGGTTTGTTGTGCCATGGAGATAAATGAACCCCCCTATATAAAATCATACCATCTACCTCTTACTCTAGACTCTTTCCAACTCTGGGGAAAGTTGGAGGGTGCTCCTTGGTTGCATGAGGTTAAATTGCATGACCAAGAAGGTAGGTTTGTCTACCCCCAAGTCGCCTTGTAGGTTATTTTGCCTTTGCAGCAAGTCCCTCTCTTGCTCATAACTAACATGGGTAGGAATTGACACTATCATGCACGAGAGGGTTGACTTGACAACCGGTCATAAAACTTCATCATTCTCTTATCTAGCTTTCATGCTCCATACCTGACCCAATTCTATGGGAAAAGGCTTGGATGGTTATAATGATGATTATTTGTCGTTCTGACTTCAGTTCTTTCAACATTGAGTTTAAATATATGAAGGCAAATATATACAATTATACATACTGAAGCCTGAGTTACACTCCAGTTTTAGTTGTGCGATATAAACAAGTCGGGGCCTTGAACTTCAACGTCACCTTGACCTTGGAAAAAACGTCTGGCCAAGGGAGCAGCCATGCTGGGGTGTTCTAAAATATTTCTTTCCCAAAAGCTACCTACATAAGGTCAATTTACAAAAGTTGCTATTTTTGATAACAAAACTTTTTCAGGGTCGGTATAGTGTTGTTGGAGCGCAGCCAGCAATGGAGATTGTCGCAAAAGAGAATGTTGTTTCAATCATGGACCATGAGGAGGGGCACCGGACGGATCAACTAGCTGAAGATCCGATGCAAATTCCTAAGAGGATCAGTGAGGGATGGAATCCACAGTTGCTTGATGAGCTTCCTGATGTCTTTTGTGGTATTTCTTGCAGTCCTCTGCTTCTTTGTTAAAGAGTATCATGTGGTCTATGCAATACTGTAATGTTTAGCCAAATCAAGTCAAGTTCACTATGCACGATCATTGATGATTTCTTCATATATGTCACTTTATCAATATGGTGATATGTATGCTCTTGCCTTCTTCGGTAAAGGGAGTAAAATTAAATACTATGTAAAAGATTATTTTCTGTAGTGATTGCTTGATCATGCTGGCTTAGGTCGCATTTCATAGAAAGTTTTCATGTCAAAGAATATCCAAATTCGTATTTTCTGTAGTATATGCAAAATATGGTTGTTATGCTGTTATTGTAGGCCCAAAACATCGAAAGCATTCCATCTTTACTATACATTATATACTGCCAAAGCATTCTTGTGTTAGGCCCTACTTGAGAATTTTATATATCATATACGAATTAGGATATTCTGGTTTGGTGCAAATGAGTAACAATGTGATATTGTGATACTTTTAGGACGTCTCTCTGCTTCCTCGTTGCTAATTTCCTTGTTGAGGAATATAGTGCATACACTTCCAATGCGAAAAAACTTTCTTGTTATAGTTGTTGCTAATTTCCTTATTGAAGAACTCTAATTTCGAGTTTCGAAGTTATAATTATAAGAGAAATGGAAGTTCTTAATGGCCACACATTTAAGGTGAGTAGGCAGCCTCAGGAATTACTGGTAGGGCCTGTCAGATCTAAGTGGTGCCTAGCAAACATACTTAAATGGTCAGTATACTATTTTCATTCTTTGGGATGAAAATTCTATTGCCTAAATAATAGAAGGTACATTTCTCAATTATTTACATATAATACTTTTCACTTAAAGGTTGGGTAAACTACCCAAAAACTCCTGAATGCTTCACTTAGAATGTGAAAAGCACCAAAAATGTTTGTTCTTTGGTAATGTCACCCTCAAGAGAGAAGTCTTTTAAGAAACATAAACAACAATTGTCTCCTTCCCCTTCTAATAAAATCTTGAATAAAAAGTAACAGACAAACTGAAATACAACCTTGAAATTTCCAATTGAAAAATGTACAACTTAGGAGCATAAGCATTGATGAACTAAGTTAAAGTATAACCCGTTAAAGTCCCTATCACTACACCAAAATTTTCTAGAGTGTTGTTAAGGGTTAATATTTGTATTACTCTAACATAAGCATCTAATTGTCTAGGCTACTTTTTGAAGATTATTGACATTAGTAAAAGTAGTTGCAATGTGCCAAGGAGACATGGAGTTTAGAAAGATCCATCTCATAATGAGGTGTGATCTTTTGTTTTAGTCTAACCTAGGTTTGGGTTAAAGAAGTTCTCCATGGACCAAGCTAGCAGTTAGAAGGAGCTCAGTACATATCGTGAAAAATGAGGACGAGGGTCCATTGGTTCTTGAGAATCATTGACTATGATATAAGTAAATCAGTTATCTTCGACTTGACATGATCTTTGATAAAAGGATAGTAGTCCTTTTTTGCTAACCAGCTATTATATAATGCCTTGTATATACTTGATGTATGCTATTCTCGTTCACACACTTCATAACCCAAAGCGTGTAGCAGGAAAGCCTCGGCTATCCATTCTGCCGTTCAACATCAAAGCGTTTCTCCCAAGTTTTGGGGTCAACTACACAAATCCTCGTCTTCCATTCAGTTTTTTTTTTAAGGTTCATCTCCTCTCTCACATTAGCCAAAAAAAACACCTTTTCACCACCTCAATCCAAGTTTCGTTACCTGGACCCCTGATATCCATTGTAGCATGAAAGAAAAGAGAGAAAAAAATACCGGATGAACCTAACAGACATGGCACCCAAGGGCATCATCCGGAGCAGGAATCCCATTGTACTTAAGCCCATCCGGCCATATTTAGGAATTCTGACCATCCCAGGAGCCTGAAAGACATGGCACCCTAGGGCATCATCTGGAGCACGGATTCCATTGTACTTGAGCCCATCCGGCCATCTTTAGAAGTTCTGACCATCCCAGGAGCCTGAGACAGCCTTTTGCTACCCAGTAGGTAGCAGTTATCAATGTCGTCCAAACCATCCTCAGGCCATCCGGAGCATCCTCTAGTCATCTGACAATCTATGACATCTCCCATGTAAGATCATCCCCTCTGTAACCCCATTGATAACCTTTGTCCACCTCAGAGTTCTTCAACAGTTTTAAAAGTTTAACTTGGAATGAACTTGTGCAGCTTATTGCATCCAAACATTATTTCAGAATTACTTTAAAAATCTAATAATTTTATAATATATTTGTTGGGAAAGAAGCGCGAAAACCTTTTCCCAAACCAGAGAGTACCTGCGAGAGAACCGAGCAATACAACGCACGAACCAAACACAATTCACGCAGACACGGAAAAATTTTGACGTGGAAAACCTTTGCAGGAAAAACCACGGGATGATCGGAGTCCAACCCTTGAGAAGCCTTCACTAATAAAATAAAGGAGTACACCCTTTACAAACTTCTTCCGATCCAAGACGGATCTCCACAACACTTGGAAGCAAGAAATATTGATTACAAGGTTACGAAGAACAAAGACGACGAGTAGAGATTACCCGAACACGATTCTCCTTCGAAAAAGACCTTCAATCCTACTTCTCTTCCAAAGTTGCAATGGCACAATTGTCTCCTTCTTTCTTTTTTCTCTCCGTTGTTTTTTATTAGGGTTAGGAAAAACCATATATAAACCCCTTAATTCTGCAGCGAAATCTGGACCGTAGGATACGATCCAACGGTGTAAAAAATATCCTGAAATTAGCCTCAGCCCGACGACATAGAGTTCGGCCAGAACTCTGTGTGGGCGTTCCAGAACTGTTCTGGACATCATGTGACCGAACTCGGCCCGAGTTCGGCCTCCCCTGTTCCAAAAGGTTGTATAGTGGCTCCCGAGCTTCTTCTCCATCTCCGATTGGCCTCGTCACCTCCCCGAGCTTCTCTGACACACAGACGGCGCTCGTCGCACTCCGGGGTCTTCTCCACATAGATTGGGAACCTCATCCACTCCAACATTTCTCCCCTTCACAACTATGTAGAGGGGATCGTCATTCCGACGATCTGCCTGCAGAACTCAAACTTTTTCTTTGGTAGAATCTTGGTGAACATATCTGCTCCGTTATCATCTGTATGAACCTTCTCAAGCTCCGCGTCCTTTTTTTCAACCACATCCCGTATCCAACGATACCAAGTCTCGATGTGCTTGGACCGGCTATAAAAGTTATGATTCTTCACAAGGTGAATAGCACTATGACTATCGCAAAACAAAGTATACTTCTCTTGCTTCAGCTCCATTTTCTGTAACAACTTTTTCATCTACAGCAGCTGTACTCCGCCTCTGTTGTCGACAAGGCAACACACTTCTGCAACCGCGACTGCCACGATACCGCTCCTCCAGCAAACAACATCACATATCCCGAAGTCGATCGTCTCGTGTCTACATCTCCAGCCATATCAGTGTCGGTATATCCAACCAGTTTCGGCTCGTCACCACCAAAAGAAAGTCTCCAATCGGCAGTGACCTGAAGGTATCGTAGAATCCACTTAACCGCACTCCAATATACCCTTCCAGGATTTGAAAGATACCTGCTAACTGTGCCAACTGCATGAATGATGTCTGGCCTCATTCACATCATAGCATACATAAGACTTCTCACAGCTGAGGCATATGGAACCCGCTCCATATCTTCTTTTTTATCCTTGGTAGATGGGCACTGCTCCTCAGTGAGCTTGAAGTAGGCCGCAAGGGGACAACTCACTTTCTTCGATCCGTCCATCCCGAAACGCTGAAATATCCAGTGAATGTACTTCTTTTGGGACAAGTGTAGCAGCTTGGACTCTCTCTCTCTCTCGGCTGATCTCCATCCCAAGAATAGTCTTTGCTGCGCCCAAATCCTTCATAGAGAAGGCCGCGTCCAGTTGGTGCTTCAACTCCGCTATCCTAATGGCATTCCGACCCACTAATAGCATGTCATCAACATAGAGCAATAAAGTGATGAAATCATCCTCGACAAAGTACCTCACAAATACACAATAGTCCGACGTCGTCCGTGCATAACTATGCTCCTCCATAAACGATTCGAACTTCCTGTACTACTGCCTCGGAGCCTGCTTCAGATCATACAAGCTCTTTCTCAACCGGCAGACCAAATGTGACTTACCCTTTTCACAGAATCCGTCTGGTTGCTCCATGTATAACTTCTTCTCAAGATCACCGTGGAGGAATGTCGTCTTCACGTCTATCTGCTCGACTTCCAAATCGAAACTGGCTGCCAATGCTAGCACAACCCGAATAGACGACTGCTTGGCGACTGGCAAAAAGATTTCATCGTAATCCACGCCTTTCCGCTAATCGTAGCCTTTAACTATCAGTCTCGCTTTGTATCGAGGACGAGTAGCATCATCCGTCTGCTTCACTTTGAACACCCATCGATTCTTCAAAGCCTTCTTGCCCTTTGGCAACCGCACCAGCTCGGAAGTAGAATTGGCGTGTAAGGAACTCATCTCCTCCTGCATAGTCTACATCCATACCTGCTTTTGTTCGTCTTCCATAGCCTCTGCAAAGCTTTCGGATTCTCCCCCGTCGGTCAGTAGCACATACTCATCCGGTGAGTATCTCCAGATGGTCGACGCTCTCTGTCGCTTCTTCTCAATGGAGCCACTGGTGCTGGCTGTATACCAACAGTCTCCTCCCCTTCAGGAACTGCCTTCCCGACATGCTCATCCTCCTGAGGGACACCCTGACCACCATCAGCAGACTGATGATCAAGGTTGGGAGCAACTCTATGTACTGGCTCTCCCATAACTGGATCCTCTGCGATGTCCTCTGAAAACTGCTCAAAGCGAAATGACTCTAACTCAGACAATTCCTCAGCCTCAGAAGGCGTCTCGGAATCCTGAGTGTTGGTCATGGTCTGATCCTCGACGAATACAACGTCCCTGTTTCTGTAGAGCTTTCTTCCTACTGGGTCGTAGAGTTTATAGCCAAACTCATCCTGACCGTAGCCGACAAAGACGTACCGTCTCATCTTCGGCTCAAGTTTGGATCTCTCGTCCTTCGGTATATGCACGAAGGCCTTACAACCAAACACTCGCAGGTGATTGTATGACGGCTCTTTGCCGTACCATACTTTGTCAGGCACATCATCCTGCAAAGGAGCACTAGGAGATAAATTAATAACATAAGCAGCTGTGAGAAGAGCCTCACCCCAATAACTGTCTGACAAATTTGTTTCTGACAGCAAACACCACACCCTCTCCATCAGTGTCATGTTCATGCGCTCCGCTACACCATTGAGCTGAGGTGTCTTGGGCGGATTCTTCTGGTATCGTATCCCTTGCTCTCTGCAATAAGCATCAAAGGGACGAATGTATTCGCCGCTGTTGTCGGACGGAACGCACAATAACTTCTTGTCCGTCTCTCTTTCAACAGAGGCCTGATAACTCTTTGAAAGTGGACAGCACCTGATCCTTGGTCTTTAAGGCATAGATCCAAATCTTCCTGGAACAATCATCAATAAAAGTTACAAAGTAAGAAACACCACCAATAGATTTTACCTTCATAGGACCGCAGACATCCGAGTGAATCAACTCGAGCAATGCCGGCTTCCTTGAACTTGGGTGACTTTGGAAAGACACCATATTTTGCTTTCCAGCTAAGCAGTGCATGCACTTCTCCAACTTTGCAGACTTGAGCCCTGAAATCATCTTCCTGTTCACCAAGTAGCTCATCCCCTTTTCGCTGATATGGCCAAGTCGCCTGTGCCACAACTCGGCAGACGCGTCAGAAACTGCGTTCACCTCCTGTGTCTCCTGTGCGCTCTCCTCCATATAGTAGAGATCAGGCTTCTTGCTTCCTCTGGCAATCACCATTGAATCTATGGAAAGCTTCCATTGACTATTTTCGAAGAGACTGAAGAATTCCTCGTCATCCAACCGACACCAGGTTGAAACGGATATCAGGGACATGACGAATATCTTTGAGAACAAGAACTGTACCCGTCTTCGTCCTCAAATGCACATCTCCAATGGCAACCGCCTTCGACACATCTCCATTGTCTATGTTCAACACTCTATAGTCGCCTATCGTGTAAGGGGCAAATAGTGCCCTGTTATGAGATACGTGCGCTGAAGCCCCTGAATCTACCAGCCAAGAATTGTCATCGCAGGCGAGATTTGTGATAACCTTATCACCTACGACAATTACATCGCCTCCATGTATCGAGGCTGCCGCTGTAGTGTTATCATCTTGCTTTTCCTTGTCGTCCTTCTTCTTTCTCTTCCAAGCGAAGCAATTCCGCTTAATGTGGCCTTTCTTGCCACAATGGTAACACTCCGAGTCATCGTACCGATCCTTGGACTTCTCCCTGCTCTTGTCTCTGCCACCACCTGGACCCCTGCTTTGTCCCTTCCGCGGCTCTCTGAAACTAGTGTCTCTAAGTGGTGGGATGTGGATGAAGTACCCTGAGAACGTCTCTGCATCTTTTCATTCAGCACCCCGCTCTTGGCAAACTTCAGACTGACCACGCCTTCTGGAGCAGAAGCGATCATAGATACTCGTACGGTCTCCCACGAGTCTGGCAATGTACACAACAACCATAGTCCCTGAACCTCGTCGTCGAACTTGACTCCCATCGAAGATAGCTGGTCAACCATGCCCTGGAACTCACTCAAGTGGTCCGTAATAGACGCTCCATCTTTGCACCGCAGACCCATCATCGTCCGGATCAGGAACAATTTGTTTACCCCGGTCTTCTTCGCATACAAAGATTTCAGCTTATTCCATAACGTCTTCGCGTGCTCAATATTGGAAACGTGGTTGTACATGTTCTCGTTAACGAACTGCCTAATATATCCGTACACCTGTATGTGCTCGAATTTTCAGTCCTCCTCGGATTTATCAACTGGTCGCTCGGAAACAAATACGGGCAGATGCAACTTCTTGACAAACAACAAATTTTTTATCTTGTTCCGCCAATAATGATAGTTGGTATCGTTCAGGTTCACCATGCGTACAGGCTTCGCATCCATCTCTCCTCTCTAGTTTTTCTGTCAACTCCTGACACCCTTCTGAATTCCAGAATCTAGTTCTGATACCACTTTGTTGGAAAAGAAGCGCAGAAACATTTTCTCAAACCATAGAGTACCTGCGAGAGAACCGAACAATACAACGTACGAACCAAACCCCAAAACATAATCCACGCAGACACATAGAATTTTTGACTTGGAAAACCCTTGCGGGAAAAACCACGGGACGATCGGAGTCCAACCCTTGAGAAGCCTTCACTAATGAAATAAAGGAGTACACCCTCTATAAACTTCTTCCGATCCAAGACGGATCCCCACAACACTTGGAAGCAAGAAATATTGATTACAAGGCTACGAAGAACAAAGACGACGAGTAGAGATTACCCGAACACGATCCTCCTTCGAAAAAGACCTTCAATCCTCCTTCTCTCCCAAAGTTGCAATGGCACTCTTGCCTCCTTTCTTTTTTTCTCTCCGTTGTTTTTTATTAGGGTTAGGAAAAACCATATGTAAATCCCCTAATCCCGCAGCAAAATCTGGACCGTAAGATATGATCCAACGGTGTAAAAAATATCCTGAAATTAGCCTCAATCCGACGACATAGAGTTCGGCCAGAACTCTGTGTGGCATTCCAGAACTGTTCTGGACACCATGGGACCGAACTCGGCCCGAGTTCGGCCTCGGCCTCCCCTGTTCCAGAAGGTTGTATGGTGGCTCTCGAGCTTCTTCTCCATCTCCGATTGGCCTCGTCACCTCCCCGAGCTTATCTGACACACAGACGGCGCTCGTCGCACTGCGGGGTCTTCTCCACATAGGTTGGGAACCCCACCCACTCCAACAATATTTATACTTTTATTGTCACATGTACTATATATTGAAAGTCTTTACAACATTTAACTAAAAATTGAAATTGAATGAAACTTATGATTTTTTTGCTTCGTAGCTTACGCTTTGCTATGCTAATGAGTCTCATGTTTCGAATGCCACCACTATCTTGAACATTGATTTGTACCTATCATCGGTAAATTAAAGTAATAGGAGTGGGTATGTGTTGAACTTGGGCCTCCTTTTACGGGGCACTCATGTCAAATTCTACCTGATAGCAATGTTGATTTAGCTATACGAGCAAAATGGGGAAATAAAAGACCAGTTTCATATTTGTTTATCCTTTTATTATTGCACCAAGCTCAGTGTCACCTCTGGGCCTCTTGTCACCCTCATCTGTACGATCTACATGTCCAAACAATTGATTGTGATGTGACTCTTATAACCATAGTAATGATTACAGATCTTGATGGACTGTCAAAATGCCACCTTTTATTGTTATACATGGTGTCTTCTTACTCTTAAAGTTTCATCTAGTTTGATGCAAGAAATTAAGAAATACAATCTTGTTTATTATTGTCATTATGAATTGAATGCTTTCTTAAATCATTATGTAAATGATTGTCGGTTTACAGGGGGCTGGGTTGGATACTTTTCATATGACACTGTGAGATATGTGGAGAAAAAGAAAGTTCCTTTCTCAGCAGCTCCGAAGGATGATAGGAACCTTCCAGATGTGCACCTAGGTCTCTACAATGATGTCATTGTATTTGATAATGTAGAGAAGGTACCTTAGTTTCACCTTGCTGTGCTTAGGCTATGATAGGATACGTCTTACGATCTTCACAAAAGTGATCTAGAAATGGATATTGATGTTCTTAAGTGTTGGGAAGTTAAGACACTGTTTATTGTCTTTATCTTTGTTAGAGTTATTATTGTTATTTATGTTATGAGGGTATAATAGTAATTTTGGATGTACTGCATATCAATATAAATAACATGAGATGCAACCTAAGGGTTTTAAGTCCTTGCAATCTCTTTTCTCATATTCTCTCTTCTCCTTTTTTTCCCTCCTTCTCTTCTCTCCAAACTCCACTATCTTCAATGACATTTTCTAAGAAAAATAGAAATGAAATATTCTAGAATTGATTACCTAAAACCTATATTGAAGGATGCTAAGCATGGAATTACCTGCATCACATCTCCATCCAGTTTTAGATTCCTTTTTTTATGGACCATGTAAAAAGGTTAGAGTTATATTTACATAATCTCAATTACTACTTAATTTGATTTGTCAAGAAGTTTTTGATCAAAGAGAAAGTAATTAAGTGCCTCAAGTTAATTCTAAGTATTCATTATTTGCTTAAACAATTTACAATCTTTTTTCTACATGGACAAGTTATATCTAGAGCATGTATATTAGTCAATTTCCTTGCCCCCAGTATTACCCTTTTTCCTATGTGGCATGGACACATGAAAATGTTGTCCGTGCTCGTATTCATGCGACATAGGTGACTACTTTTGTGCCCATGTTCGTATTCATGCAATATAGATGACTTCTTTTACTTTTTAAAGTCAACAATGTATAAATTCAAATGGCTATCAACATTTCATGTCACATTTGTGTATATACAGAGATACACATACATAGCAGTCTCCTCATGTTTGGATGTAGGATTGAATCATACAACAATGCAGTTGACTATGGAGCATAACTCCAACCTTCATAAATAGCTTACTAAATTATTGCAAAATGCTTTTAGTCATCAACATAGTAATTGACAAATGGAAACTTGCCGTAAAAATAAATTTAGTCGAGGAAAGGACTTTCAATATAGTTCCAGTTGGTTTGTTGGGACCTGCCTTTTTTTTTATGACCATCCACTTGTGGGCAGTGCAGTAATATTAACAAAGAACTTAGTCATATGTTATTAATTTTGGATTATTAATTTTGGTCATCTTGAGTACGGAATTATATGTTCCTAAGCTGTAAACCTCAAGACCAGGTTAGTAAATATGGAACACTATAATTAAGTCCACAGGAAGTTTTAAAAAAAAGCATGTTTACTTCCGCATGGGTTTTTCCTTCAAGCAATCTTTTGAATTGTCCACCGAACCACACACAAGGGTTCATTGGCATGCCACAACGCCAGCCTTCATGTATACTTGTTTTTATCCTTGCACTATCTAGTTTACTTCTCAAATGTCTGTCGTTAATCTTCTGATACATATTAAGATATAAGTTAAAATGTAGAAGGTTGAAATTACTGGTAAGCAACAAAATCTATCACCTAAAATTTCATCTCGATCAGCTAAGCAAATATACATTAGGAATGCTAAGAAGGGAAACAAGTACTGAAGAAAATATTCAATTCTGATATGTAGCAAGCTTAATATTGTGTTTATATTTTACGTTTTGTTTAATATCATATTAATTTTCATTCAACTCAGATATCTCATGACTGTATCAAGGGTACTCCTTTAGTTTAGCAGAAAAAGGGGTAGCAAACTAAAACTAAATACTGAGAAGAATCTCAGACTGAGAGGATACAAGTAAGAAGGAACATTAAATGCTTAAGGCATGATAATGTACTTGCCAATCGAGAATTTCTTATATAAGGATATAGCTGATACATAACAAAGGATCTGTAGCTACTTTTTGGACGGCCAAGCACCTGTAGTGAAACCGCCTGAGTTTTTCTGTTTTCTATGCTATTAACTTATTACAGGAATATTTATTGTTTGGCTTGTAAATTGGTCTTAGAAAGCATATGTGATTCATTGGGTGCGCCTCGATCGGTTCGCTTCCATTGAGGAGGCCTATCAGGATGGAAGAAAGAGGCTCAAACGTTTCCTATCTCTAGTTCATGATGTTGATGTGTGAGTTCTACTTCCATATTCGCCTAGTAGTGTATTTCCTGTCTCCAACTTGGCTTCCTTTATTTTTACTAATTTATTAATTTTTATTCTAGTCCAAGTTTATCTGCTGGATCTGTTAAATTACAAACACACCACTTTGGTACTACATTAAAGGTCTCGTCAATGACAAGTGAAGAATACAAAAAGGCTGTTATGCAAGCAAAGGAACATATCTTGGCTGGAGATATTTTTCAAATTGTTTTGAGCCAGCGTTTTGAGAGGCGGACATTTGCCGACCCATTTGAAGTGTATCGGGCGTTGAGAATTGTTAACCCCAGCCCGTATATGGCTTATTTACAAGTGAGTCTATGTGAATTATGTTGTTTCAGTCTACCTTTTTTGTCCTGTTCTATGGGTATGAGTTCATATCAGCTCTAATAATGATATGAAATTTCTGTTTAACTAATGAAATGTTTTTTCTTTCATTATTTATATTGATCAGGCGAGGGGATGTATTATTGTTGCGTCAAGCCCTGAGATTCTTACTCGTGTTAATAAGGTAAGTATGAGGAATTTAAGTACCCTCTACTGTCTTTGTTTCGGGACCCCCCTTATAATATTGAAACTAAAATATATGGTATTCTAGACTTTACAATTCCTTAGATCTAATACTACGAATTTACTTTTTTTTTTTTTTACAAATTGGGCCTTCTTTGAATCATAAATAACTTTGTTGGACTGATGCATTGTGTATTCATGGAGGCTGAAATTGATGGTAGTCCTTCAATGTGCTTGGATAAGTATATGTGGAGGTGCTCTGGTCTATCGTTGTCTTGTCATTTCTTATCATACTCAAACATATTATGACAGAGGTGAGGTGTGTAACTTCTTTAGCAGAAGTTACCATAGGTGCTCTGGTCTACCGGTTTGTTGTCATTTCTTATCATACTCAGAGTAAAGCTAAAGGGCTATGGTGTGAAAATCTAATAGTAGGATCTTAATGCAATGACGTAGCTTTAGAACTATGGATATCTTAAGTACCATATTACTTTTTGGATTGTCATAAATGCCACAAAATGGAAAATATAAAACTTGTCGATTCCAAATTCCTATTTGAACCTAGCTATATTTGTATAATGATCTTTGGGAACTTGCTTTCTGTAAATATACTAGTTGAGCCTTGGAATGTTATTAATATTTATGTAGAAATGCCCTGTATCCAACCTGTTGCTCTATAATACGTTTGACACAATCATGGAAGACTAAATACGTAGCATGGGTGCTGCAGTTTTTGAATTCAGACATACTTTAATCATTAGGAGATGAATGGAGTTCTTAAGATAGTTGGTGGTGGAATGGGGAATCCCAAAAGGCAATTAAGATAAAAGAATCTCCTACAAAGATTGGAAAGTGTAGAATAATGAAATTGAGGTAGGTAAATTAACGAAGGCAGTTAATGAAGAAATTAGATAAGGCATATGATTATGGGTATAGGAGGTTGGTAATTAAGGGGGAAAAAGGAGGTAATTATAGGCTTTCTAAAAATAGGAAAAGGAGTAGAGATCTATGTAATATTAAATGTAAGGTTCATACTATCGGTATCGAAAACGGTGTCCGACCTTTCTTATGAGTTTTGGTATCAGTGGTTTTGGTAGTTGCTGCGGCTTCGAATCGGAATTTCGGAGTTTTTGGTTTTGGAGAGCCAAAAATAATATGAAGTTATTTAGGAAGATAGAAAACTATTTGATACGTTTATGATTATATTTAGGCATAATCTTATATATTATTTGTAATATTATTGTTCATTTTACTTTCTTTTAGGACCTGTTTGGCAAAAGGTAAAATAACAACTTGGAAGCTTAGTGACGCGGGATGAAGACCCAGAAATAAAATATTAGTATGAAATTAGGAATTTGAGAAGATTTGGATGCGGAAGCTTTAATTGAAGAGTAAACAGCAACTATTATAAACTTGTCTCAAAAATTATAATAGAAATGGAAAATAATACTATGATTACCGTTGAAGACGTCAACGTCGAAAGCGGAGAAACAGCGTTCAAAACGTCAACGTCGAAAGCGGAGAAGCAACGTTGAAGACGTCAATGTCGAAAGCAGAGAAGTTACGTTGATAGAGAGGTCCACTTTAAGTTTTGGCATCGCACCGTATAAACTCAAAATAGCTTTCTTATTCTCAATTCTCCGATCCATAACTTAAGAAATTACAAACTATTTATAAGCTACAAAACGATCAAAATAAGATAAACTAAATCTTTAAGTTCTTATCCAGTCAATCTCTAACCAACCCTAACCAACTCAATAGATAAAATTCTCTTTATTTTGGTTTATCCTAACAAACAAACTAAAGAATTCAAAATAACTGAAAATCCCAAGTGGTTCTCCATCACTTAGTTTCTATGAAATATGGAAACTAATGATAATATGTTTCCTAACAAAAAATGTTGTTTGTTTGATTGAAATTAGAGCAAGGATAGTATAGAATCTCGCTACTAAATAATATAAAAAAAGGATAGTCTTCAATTACTTTCCATCAACTTGTGTGTCTGTTTTGTATAGAATAATAATATTAAACATGCCATTAAGATTTTCCGTGGTTTGGAGAGGAAACTAAATAAGCTACTAGTTTCCAAATATTCTGATGTGACATGGACTTTCCTGAGTTTCTGGTTACCAAACAACGTTGCAGATTGAAAGTAGATGTAGTTCCCATACTTTCCTACTTTCTCTATTAGTCTCCGGTTGCGAAACAGGCCCTTAGACAAAGGACCCCCACAATATATAGTTTTGAAAGGAATAGTATTACGATGTATGAATATTGTAAAAATTTATATAAAACTTTGAGAAATGGTAATGATTAAATTGTGTCAATGAATTTTATCGACACCATGTAGCATATTGATCTTCAGAATGATTGAATCATTGTGTCAATGTGTTCGCATTGCTTTTTCTATACTTTTCTTCTTCTTCTTTTAATCTTTTTCTTGCTAAAATGACCGAGAAAGAGAGCCGCAATTTTGGTATTGGCTGGTGTCGGTTGGGATATTGGATCAAACATACCAAAAACGATAAATGCAATTGATACATGTCGGTATTGACCAATACTGCAAACCTTGATTAAATGTACAATAGTGAAGATCATAAAGTAGTAAAGAAATATATATTAATAAATGAAGGAGCTGTGTTTAGAAGTTTTTTAACAAGAACAACCTAAAACAATAGAAACAAATAATCTAGTCATATGTTGTATTGTTAATTCTGTAAAATTACTTGTTTTGAAGTGAAGGTTGTAAGCACCCTGGAGGGGGGTGAATACGGTTTAACTAATAATTAAGTACAATTAAGAAAGATAGGAAATTTAAAATAAATGTTAGAAATGAGGTAAGAATATAAGCATTCGATGCATTTTGGTATCCTCCGTATGGTACTCCAGTCCCGGAACTCTATCCGGCTTTAATCCACTAGTATGAAAATAGTTACACTTACGAGCTTTGATTTGAAGGCCTCACCAACTTTTTACACACGAGCTTTGATTCGAAACGCTCGTCGACTTCTACGCGAGATTTGATACGAAGTCTTGCGGACTTCAATCGCTTACAATTTTTTTGATATTCTAACAAATGAAGATCTCAATGTATAAATCAATACAAATTCTATCTCAAATTGATTTGGTAAATGAAAGCTTTGTATATGTGGATAGGTTTGGAGTATAGGATTTTCAAATGTATGATCCAAGAATTTTATACTCCAAGAAGTTGGAATGCAAAGGGCTTCAACTACTTTAAATAGTACATGCAAACAATGGCTCAAAATAAAGCTGTCATTGTGCAGGCGGTATACAATCGGTATACTGCCCATACATAAAGACTATATTTCTGATCATTGGAATATGATCGTTGCAGTGTTTGCATCTTTGACCCAAATATTACATCATCGGTGTGTTGCTGCCAAGGCAAAAATATGAAGACATTGCTCTATCAAAAGAGACTGGAAATCAAAACTGGGTCTAAAAGCATATCGGCAGTATACTGTCGGTATACTGAGACTGGAAATCAAAACTGGGTCTAAAAGCATACCGACAGTATACTGTCGGTATACTAATAGTATATTGTCAGCGCAAAACGGTATACTATCTAGGAAGACAAAAACTATTTGGATACAATTTTGACCAAGAACTTGTCTAACAGTATACTAGCGGTATACAATCCAATATACTGCAAGGCTGAAATTTGGCTCAAATGGCTAATATTTTGGAGATTTTGTTTGCCTTTATCTATTGAGGTAAAGTATTTCCTAGAGAATAACAAAGAAATATTAGACCCGGAGATATCGTGGAGGGTTCAAGGAAATCATTTGGCTAACAATATATTTGGCCTATCATGATTTCTTCATTTGCATAAATCTTGATTAATCTTGTTTCAAATTATTCAAATTATTTTTCAACAAAATAAATGTTAGGCGAACAAATCAATATACATAATAACAAGGATGAAAAGAATAGAGCACACTAGGATTATGCTAAGTTTAAGTATTAGCAATATAGTGAATTAGTGATTGTATGTTCATTAGTGATTTTGTATAACCATAATAAAAAACTCAAATTAATCATTGGACTAACAAATGTTACTTTAAATAAGATGAAAAGTGGCGAAGTTGTAGGACATGATCACTTCTCCACTGATGTTTAGAAACTTTACGAGAGAAAGAAGTGATGTAGCTAACTTATTCCCAAATTCTAAGGACCAGGCAACATGCAGATGAATGGAGTACATTGGCTAGAGAGACCGTATCATTTTTATAGTTCTGTATGTCAAGTTTGGTCCGATTCTGAGAAGGTCGACTGGAACGCTATTTTGGCGGGCCCACGACCCGATCAACGGGCAAATTTGTGCACGGTCCACCGGAATCCAACTTTGGACATACGGTTGGGTTCATCTCGTTAAATCGGACCTATAAACATGTAGTTTGATGACTTTAGAGACCGTAGGTTCTGGCACGCTTTTTGGTACAAAGCGGGTCCAACGGCGGATACCGTTTTGATCCAAAATTATCTTTTTGCCTCTGTGTCCAGAATTGGACTTATGGATATACTATTCTAGCTATTTTGACGATTCTGAGAACGTTGGTAATGTTTGTTTCAGCAAATTGTGCGAGTTGACCTTTCGTGACTTATTGAGCGGTTTGTAGTTTCGATTTCCTCAGCTCAGGACCTCAGGCAAGTACATTCTCTGATATTTTTCATTGCTTTGATATCTACTATATCCGATTCAGTTGTAGTGTTATACTTAATTCTTGACACGAGGATACACGGACTAGTATACGTGAATCTCGTCATGAGATGTCATTCCTGGTTTACCTGGTATATGAGTGCATTGTTCGATATTATTTCATGTACTTGTATAGACACCGATTTGGGAGTGGGTTGGCCCCATGCTCTTCGAATCCCGTGTTATGATGTGTTATGTCTGGAATCATTATACTACTCGGGGATGGGAAGTTATTAGAGGTTATGTGATCATTACCCCTACTTGTTTATTACTTGTTCATAGCTCCACTCTTACCACACGTAGGGTGTAGCATGACCTTATACTATTTGTGCATAGCTTTCCATTTTGGCCGGCCTGATCCCTATACTATTATACTACTTGTGCATAGTCGGTCAAATGGAACAGCCTGATCTTGACCCAAGCCGATCACATAACGCTCTAATATCTCATGGCACTTACTTTATAGGTTTACATCATATATCAGATTACATTTACTGCTTATTCCAGCTTTATCTTACATCTCACCCATGATATGCTATTTAGTTCTTTTATACAGTTTTACTTCCAGTTTTGACATTCATCATTTATTTTATTATAATTGTCTCTTATAGTATTTATCAATTCACATGGAACTGCTGTTGGTGTTTGTACTTGCTCATATCCTGACAAGATAACCCCCGTTATTTTTCATAGGATTTAGATACAGACTGTCCGACCTACTACGGGTTTGGCATAGATGGAGTCTACGATCAGGACCTGCCTGTGGACCCAGTGCTCATAGAGGACGCATAGCCTGTAGTGACTTAGTTTAACTAGATTTTGTCTGGATTATATTCCAGCTTGATACTTTGAGACTTGTAGTATTTATTTGGGATCTTGTGTTATGTCTTTAAATTCTGAACTTTTGATTATGACTCAGCACTATTCCAGACTATTTATTCATCTTATTTCTTTATCATATTCGTGCCTATCTTTCTTAGATTTATGTGATTGAGTTGTGTTTATATTTCTCCGTGTGGAGATGACAGGTTATTGTGTCTTAGATTCTGTATATCTAGATGACCTTTACAGCGTTCTACCGCCGATACTGCGCATAGGCTAGACGTACCCACGTGCTCGTGTCCCTAAACAGGGTGCGGGTCGTGACACGTTTTTATGGTGGCCCATGCAGGTCTGAGTCGCAACTAATGTGATTTCGTAATGGTGCTCGACTTAGAGTACTAATTACGAGCCTGCTGTTAGGAGATAGGTTCTAGGTTATGATAGGAGTTACTCAATCACATATTAGGAATATTTCGATCTTTTGTTTACCATGACAAACTCTTCTTGCATTTCGAAATAAATTGTCCTTCCTTGACGATATCTTATCATGTGCCATATTGATCTCTTTGCTTAGGACTTTTGAGAGATTCCTGTGACAACCCTTGGAATTCTTGTTTTGAACATCAATTTGAAATTATTTCCTCTTGTTTTTGTTCACCCTTGCTTCTTGTTATTGAATTTGATATTGATGGATCATCGTTGATTTTGATTGTCATATCGAGATGAATTTTATGGCCCATATGTTGACAGAATAACAGGGAAGGTAAAACGTCTACTTGGTTATGGAACCTGGAGTTTATCGCAGCTATATTAGCCGGCGTGGCGGAAACGTAGGGACCTGACTTCGAATGTACATATCTTGGTTATGAGATTTGGGATTTCTCGCAGCCATACTAGTCGGCGTGGCAAGGATCCCAGACGACATGATTATAGAGGCGCATACCCAGTTATGGAATCTACCGTTTATCGCAACCTTGCTTACTGGCGTGGCAAGGATTTTGAGTATCATGATTTTGGACAGACGCGTATGATTATCAGATTGTATCTTGGTAAGGGTCGTAACATATCATCTCTATCATTTCACTTCTGTTATTATAGATTCTATTCCATCATCAATTAGCTTAGGAGTAGGGATAGTTTCAGTTATTTAGTCCAGGTCCTTGTAGAGTAGGGATAGCTTTGGAGTAGGGATAGTTTAGGAGTAGGGATAGTTTCGAGGGGATTTTAGTAACCCTTTTTTTTCGTTGAAACAACAAAAACGGTATCAACTTTATGGGTATAAAAGCATTAATAGTGCATAGTTTGTGGGTCACCAGGGGCCGGCAGAGGCTGGTGAGGATTAGTGGGGAGAGATATGCGGAGATGGCTTCACCTTCCTTCAAGCTTCACACTCATTTTCTTAGGCTTCGCACTCAAGAATTCACGAGTTCACCTCCAACAACGATTTCATTACACACAACTAACACAAAGAGAGAACTCAAAATTCATGCATTGCTTAAAAAGTGAGGTTTAGGCCTTTATATAACCTCTAAAGTTTCTAAATTATAGGCTCCTAACTTGGGCTCTTTTTGGACTTAAGGGATCTGTTAATTGGATTCAATGAAAGCAACAAAAACAATGGAAATTTGACTCGAAACAATAAGGAAACTCGGCTTAAAGCAATTTTACTAATAGAATTAAAACTCACTAAGCCAAATCCTAATGAACCAAACTAAAGTTGACCCAATCTTTACCCAAACTTGAAAACTTGCAATTCCAATATGGCCATTCCACATCACTTTTGATCAGTGTTGTAAAAATTCCTCTAGGCAGTCGACTACTCTCCGACTAGTCGCTAGTCGGCCGTCGCCGACTCGACTAGGGGCTAGTCCTCGACTAGTCACTTGTCGGCCACCGTCGACTCGATTAGGGGCTGGTCCATCCAAAAATTAGCTAAATTGGTACTAGTCTGGGCTGCCGTCGACTTCGTCAAGGCAGCCGTCGTCGACTCTTTACTTTGTTGCTGCCTTTTTCTATTTTTGAAAAAAGTGACTAGTCTACTCTTTTTTTATTTTTACTTTTGCTTTGTTATCTCTTTGCTACTGTTGTTGTGGCTCTTTTTTTAATTTTTGTTTGTTACTTTTTTTTTGCTTTTGCTTGCTACTGCGGCTGTAACTCTCCGTGCAAAATAGTAAGTTGTTAACATATTATTTAAATATTTATCGAAATAGAAATTTATGCAAAATAATGAATAAGAAAATGCACTGTAGTCTGCGATAATTAAAAGTTCAACAATTAACATATTATTTTTTAAAATATTTTTATAACATATTACATATATATATATATTCATTAAAAATTCTAAACCGACTAATCCGACTAGTCCCCGAGTAGTCCGATTAATCCGTAGTCCCCACGAACCGACTAGCGATTTTTACAACCTTGCTTTTGATGCTTTTGACAATCATTTCCAAGTTTGGTCCTATTTCTAATCATGAGCGTTATTTTCATTCTTCTGATCGACAATCTGGTTATGGCTTTCTGTATCATGTACTTCTCTTCCAAGTCTAGTGAAAAAAATTCTCTCAAGTTTCTCTTCTTTCTGTTGGTAGAGAAAGATTATCAGCCGGCCACTTGCTGGAACAGTTAGAAGAGGCAGTACAGAGGAAGAAGATCAGATGCTTGAACATCAACTGCTGAATGATGAGAAACAATGTGCTGAGCACATTATGCTAGTGGATATGGGACGCAATGATATTGGAAAGGTTTGTTTGACAGATTATATTAGTAGATATGTACTCAAATGATATTGGAAGGTATGTGCTCTTTGATCTATTCTTTATGTGCCTTTAGGGCATTGATTTGAGCATTTCCTTAAGATCAACTGGATGAGTGATGTGATCTGTTTCTGTTGTAAGTAAAAATGATGTATGATTTTGTAAGCATGGGATATGTATGATGCCCCAGGAAATACCTAAATCTATACTTTCACTAGTTATTAATAGCCGTTGTTTTGTCATAAAGTTAAATTATGGTGGAAAATAATCTGCAAAAAGTTGCTGGTACAAGTTATTTATAGTGTAAGCTATGCCCCAGAGAAGACACAAACCGATGGTGTCACACCTTATTAAAAGATGGTGCTTTTAGCTTCTGTTGTGTATTATAAATACATCTGTCTGGTAAAATAATCTGCAATACATCAGTTCTACAATTTAGTTATGGTGTTTTCTTGTCCATCCAGGCCACTCCAAAGTAATTTAGGACTTAAAGGGACCCTAGAATTGCACCTCTTACAGGTTTCTGCAATTTTCTGATACAGAGCTGACCATCACTCTGTATTTACACTCGTATCCCAGTAGCATTCCAGTAGCAGAGCAGTAGCAATTCCTTGCCACCAAGGAATACCAGTAGCTAATAGCAGTAGCAGTAGCTTAGCCAGAACAATTAGCCAGGTCAGCATTGACAGCTCAGCCTTCTTGTTAGCCAATTCTGTTAGCCTTTATCAATTCTGTTAGCCTTGCTTTTGCCTTGCTGTGAAAAGTATCTGCACATGGGAGAGATATTTCATCACTAGTATAAAGAGGGAAGCAATTGTAGTGAGGAGTAGGGAGAAAGTAATGAAAATCCTTACCATACTGTAGCTTGTCTTCTTCTTCCTGTCTTCTTCTTCTTAGCCATTGTTAAAGCTTGAATTCTCCATTGCTAATCTTTGTTATTTCTCTATTTTTTTCCTGCACAAAATGCATCACTCACCAAGGCCACAGGGAAACACTGGTACGACTGGAATGGGTCGTATCAATTTGGTATCAGAGCCGCTCGATCCATTGATCGAGGGCAGTTTGGAGCAGGGATCAAGCAGTCGATCTTCACATCAAGAGGCTTCTGGATCTCGTGCACCCACAGGAGAGGAGAGACTGCACTCCTTGGAAGGTAATGTTCTAGAATTGAGCCAGAAATTCAATCAATTTGGTCTCAAATTTGATCAGATGTTTGAGGAATTTGGTCGAACAAGGAGAGCCAATAATGCTCCCCCTCCTGTGACCACACTACCACCACCTCCTTCTCTAACACCTTCACCACAGAACCATTCCACCAGACCATTCACCACACAATTTCCCAATCCTCCACCACCATTCCTAAATCCATTTCCACCAGTAAATCATCCATACACTCCACAAATTCCATTTCACCAGTTTGAACATCAACCATTCATTTATCCCACACAGTTTCAGAACCCACAAATGACACCAGGAATGCAAAACTCTAATGTGGCTCAAATGGGATCTCCTTTTCCTGCTGGGTTCAATAACAATACCAACACAGGGGGTCAGGGATGGGGACAACCAACTCCCAGGCTCAAATTACCTGAGTTTGATGGAGAGGGAGATGTTGATGAATGGCTATTAAGAGCTAGCCATTATTTTACTTTCTATGGCATACCTGAATGTGATAAGGTTAAATATTGCTCTGTGCAGCTCAAAGGCACAGGGGCATATTGGTATGACTGGCTTGTCACTATTAGAGGAAGGGCAGTTACATGGGATGAATTTTACCAGTGTATTAGGATGGAATTTGGTCCATCCCAATTCACAGATCACACAATTGACCTCAAGTTACTGAAACAAGAAGGATCAGTGCAAGATTATACTTCTAAGTTCCAAAAACTCTCAAAAAGAGTAGCTGGTACCCCTGAGAGAACCTTGATCAGTCATTTTGTAGGAGGGCTCAAGGAAGAGGTGAGATATGAAGTGTTAGTGGCTAATCCAGTTAGCCTACCAGCAGCCATGCAGGTAGCAAAGTTGTATGAGTCTAAAATTGCAGCAATCAAGAAGAATTATAGGGTTCCAAATCAGCCTCACAGATGGGTAGGTGGGAACTTTGGTTCTTATTCAACTGTTCTTGAAGCTCAGAACAAGGGACCAGCACAGACAACAGAGGTTAAAACTAACTCCAGATTTCAAACTCCCACTATATCACCCAGTGAACTATTGAGAAGAAAAAATTTGGGCCTATGTTTTCTATGTGATGAGAAGTGGGCTAGGGGCCACAGATGCAGAGAAAAGAAATTGTTCATGTTGGTGTCAGATGAGGATGAAGAAGGAGTTAATGTAGCTGAAGAACCAATGACATCCTTGCCAGAAAATCAGGAAGTCATTCAACACAACTCTCAAAGTTTATTTGAAATTTCATTGCAAGCTTACTCTGGAACATTCCATCAGTCTACCATGAAGATAAAGGGAACTGTTAAGAGTAAACCTGTAATCATATTAATTGATTCATGGTCCACTCACAGTTTCATAGACACATCCTTCATTGAGAGATTTAATCTCCCTCTGGCCAATGGCAACACTTTTGATGTAATGGTAGCAAATGGGGACAAATTAACCAGCAAGGGGCTTTGCAAAGATGTTGTAATTGAGTGTCAAGGCACTCGAATCATTACTGATTTGTTACCCCTCTCAATACCTGGTTGTCAAATAGTTCTGGGAGCAAATTGGCTCAGTACCTTGGGTACCATCATGTGGAATTTCCAGGAGCTTACAATGGAGTTCACAAGCCAAGGAGTGGAACACAGGTTCCAGGGGTTGAAGCTTCAGAAGGGTTTAGAGGAACTGGAACTCAGAGATCTCAGGCACAAACCTCAATTATTTGTCATTCAGTTATGTTCATGGCAGGTTTGTAATGAGAACCCAGTACCAGAAACAGAGGAAGAAGGAATGCAAGAGCTCTTAAAACAATACAAGCACTTATTTGAAGAACCAACAGGTCTTCCCCCCAGGAGACCCTATGATCACAGAATTCCCCTACTTCCAGGAGCAAGCCCAGTATGCAGCAGGCCATATAGACATTCCTTCCTTCACAAAAATGAGATTGAAAGGCAAGTTCAAGAAATGTTAGAGTCTGGAATCATTAGAAACAGCAATAGTTCTTATTCATCTCCTGTAATCCTTGTCAGAAAATCTGATGGTACTTGGAGAATGTGCATAGACTATAGAGGGCTCAACTTGAGTACAGTGAAGGACAGGTTCCCCATTCCCTTAGTAGAAGAATTGTTTGATGAACTTAATGGTGCCAGGTACTACTCAAAGCTGGACCTAAGGTCTGGATACCATCAAATAAGAATGGAGGAGAGTGATGTTTTCAAAACTGCTTTCAGAACTCATGAAGGGCACTATGAGTTCTTAGTAATGCCCTTTGGGCTTACTAATGCCCCATCCACTTTTCAAGCAATGATGAATGACATCTTCAAAGAATACTTAAGAAGGTTTGTCTTAGTGTTCTTTGATGACATACTTGTATATAGTGCTAACCCTGCAGAGCATAAAGTACACCTTGAATTGGTCTTCAAAAAGCTGGAATTACACCAGTTAAAACTCAAAAGAAGCAAGTGTTGTTTCAGCCAGAAGCAAGTAGATTACCTGGGTCACAGAATTACTGAACAAGGCTTGGAAGTGAACTATGAAAAGATCAAGGCAGTGGTGGAGTGGCCAGTACCCAAAAATCTCAAGCAACTAAGAGGATTTCTAGGTCTCACTGGGTACTACAGGAGATTCATACAGGGCTATGGTACCATAGCAGGAGCCCTAACCAATCTCCTCAAAAAGAATTCATTCCTATGGGACAACAAGGCTCAAACTGCATTTGAAAATCTGAAGGAGGCTTTAACTCAACCACCAGTGTTAGCCATGCCTAATTTCAATGAAGAATTCACACTGGAGTGTGATGCATCTGGAGGAGGCATAGGAGCAGTGCTAATGCAGGGAGGAAGACCCTTAGCTTATCTAAGTCAACATTTGAAGGGCAGGTCAGTACTTCTTTCTACTTATGAGAGGGAAATGTTAGCAATCCTTTTAGCAGTTAAGAAGTGGGGTCAATATTTGTGGGGAAAACCATTTGTCATCAAAACTGACCACAAACCACTCAAATACTTACTGGAGCAGAGAGTATACACTGAGGCCCAATACAAATGGGTAATGAAATTACATGGTTACCAGTATAGGGTTGAATACAAGAAGGGCAAGGATAATCAAGCAGCAGACAGTTTGTCCAGGCAAGAGGAAGTTAATTTGTCAGCCATTACTATTGTGCAAGCAGACTGGATTCAGCAACTGAAGAACCAGTGGCAAACTTCAGAATATTTTTTACAAATGCAGAAGAAATGGGACAAGGGCAGACTAAACACTGAAAAATATTCCATGAAAGATGGTCTCCTCTACTACAAAAACAGGGTACTCATTGATCCTTCATCTGATTTAGCTCTAAATTTAATCAAGGAGCACCATGATGCATTGCAAGCAGGTCACTCAGGCTACTTGAAGACCTTGCAGAGGCTCAAAAGAGGGTGTCATTGGACAGGTATGAAATCAGCTGTAAAAAAATATGTACAAGAATGTGTGGTTTGTCAAGAAAACAAAGGAGAGAATGTTTCTCCTGCAGGGTTATTACAGCCTCTCCCAATTCCAAAACAAATTTGGGAAGATATTTCTATGGACTTCATTGAAGGATTGCCACTCAGTAACAGTAAGACTACCATAATGGTAGTTATAGATAGGTTAACCAAGTATGTACACCTATTTGCATTACACCACCCCTTTACAGCAGCAGTAGTGGCCCAGGTTTTTGTAGATGGGGTCTTTAAACTGCATGGGATGCCTAGATCAATTGTGTCAGACAGAGATCCAGTCTTCACAAGCCTATTTTGGAAGGAATTCTTCAAACAGCAGGGGACTACACTCAAGTATAGTACAGCCTATCACCCCCAAACTGATGGCCAAACTGAGGTAACAAATAGATGCATTGAGGGTTATCTTAGATGTTTTTGCAGCCACAAACCCAGAGAATGGAGTAGGCACCTCCCTTGGGCTGAATATTGGTTTAATACCAATTGGCATTCAGCTACTAAGGTGACTCCCTTTGAAGCTGTATATGGTAGAACACCCCCACATATTCTTACTTACATTACTGATCCTCCACAAGACAGAGAAGTAGCTTCTACACTGTTGTCTAGGGACAATGCTCTACACATTTTAAGAGATAATTTGGTCCTCTCACAAGACAGGATGAGGAAATTGGCCAATACTCACAGGACAGACAGGGAGTTTGCAATAGGTGACTGGGTTTATTTGAGGCTACAACCTTATAGGCAAATCTCAGTAGCCCAAAGAAAACCTCAAAAGTTGTCTCCCAAATATTATGGTCCTTATCAAGTCACAGACAGAATTGGTCCAGTGGCATACAAGTTGCAACTACCTACTGAAGCACTAATACATCCAGTTTTTCATGTATCACAATTGAAGAAGAAGTTAGGAACTCATTCAAGTTGGCAAGAAGGAGCTCCAAATCCTATGGAAGGGTTGATTTTAGAACCTGATTGGATTCTAGACAGAAGAATGGTGCAGAAGAACAACAAGGCAGCAGTAGAATTGTTGGTTCAATGGAAGGAGAGCCAACCAGAGGAAGCAGTTTGGGTACCTTATGACAAATTCATCAAGACTTATCCATTTTTTGACCTTGAGACAAGGTCAAAGTAAGGGAGGGGTATTGATACAGAGCTGACCATCACTCTGTATTTACACTCGTATCCCAGTAGCATTCCAGTAGCAGAGCAGTAGCAATTCCTTGCCACCAAGGAATACCAGTAGCTAATAGCAGTAGCAGTAGCTGTAGCTTAGCCAGAACAATTAGCCAGGTCAGCATTGACAGCTCAGCCTTCTTGTTAGCCAATTCTGTTAGCCTTTATCCATTCTGTTAGCCTTGCTTTTGCCTTGCTGTGAAAAGTATCTGCACATGGGAGAGATATTTCATCACTAGTATAAAGAGGGAAGCAATTGTAGTGAGGAGTAGGGAGAAAGTAATGAAAATCCTTACTATACTGTAGCTTGTCTTCTTCTTCCTGTCTTCTTCTTCTTAGCCATTGTTAAAGCTTGAATTCTCCATTGCTAATCTTTGTTATTCTCTATTTTTTTCCTGCACAAAATGCATCACTCACCAAGGCCACAGGGAAACACTGGTACGACTGGAATGGGTCGTATCAATTTCTTACTGAAGACAGACTATTTGGAGTTGAACTATTCAATTGGGAAATTACCAGTCTATGGCAAATATTCAGTTTGAAGGATTGGAGGGAAGAATTAAGAGATTGAACTTTGTAGTTGTACTATGGCATAATATTGTGTGTATATCAGCAATGTTTTATAGCCTACACTAAATCATATCTGTGTTGCTGACTTGCTGTTCCCCCTACTGTGCAATACAGCAGCAACATAAGCCTTTAGCCTGTTTTTAGGCTGTCCCATGAAAATATCCTTTCCCGTTCAGGTCTAGTAAGGACCATGTAAGAATATAAAACAAATTCTTATAATCGTAATAGTTCAGTATAGCATTCAGTAAGTTGCAACTGTTAAAGCTATTTCACAATAGTGTGCATTGCTTTATTTTATTGTATTGGTAGTTTCCTTGCAGTTTCTTACATAGGATTAGGATGAATTGCTCGATAATGAACTCATTAGGATTAGAATCATTATGCTATTGGTGTAAAGTATATTGTGTATGAAAGAATGATAACCCACTGTTTTGTTAGACTATTTTTGTGTGATATAACCATTTCACCATGTAATGGTGTGGCTTAAGTACAAGGTACCCTATCTGAGTTATCTCCAAGGAAGGATGTGTCCTATATTTTCCTGATACCTGTGTCTCATGTTTAAATGTGTTAATCACTACAGGTTGCAAAGCTTGGTTCTGTAGAGGTTGAGAAGCTTATGAATATTGAAAGATATTCCCATGTGATGCACATCAGTTCCACGGTGAGGTTTTCTGTTTGTTAGTTGTGGATCATTGAACTAATTATTGATGAAGTTACTCATGGAAATACTAAACTGTTAGCTAACATGTTGAGTTGCAAACCCATAACTGGGTTACAAATGTGCAAGAATAAAGTCTTCTACTAGGTATAGCCATAAATATTTTCCTACTTAACCATTTCATACTCGGCTTAATTTGGTCTATTATTCACATTAGTACTCTTTACTTTCTTTTGGAGTTTCTTTGTATGTTGTGATTGTTTTTAATCCAAGGACAAGGAGCTGGCACCAATAACTATATTATTTGAAAGCTGTCAAAATTGGAAGCGCATTTTTATAATGTGATGACCTGTACAATTTTATGACTTTCACAGGTAACTGGAGAGCTGTGTGATGATCTCACATGTTGGGATGCTCTACGAGCTGCATTGCCCTTGGGAACAGTCAGTGGAGCACCAAAGGTCAGTAAATTGAGTCTAATGCCACTGGCTACTTATTTGTCAATACTCTACTTTTTTACATATGTATCTATTGTGCATAACCCAAATTTACATTTGTTTGAGGGATAACTAGGAGGGCCTCCTGGGTTCGAGCCAGGCTAAAAAAAAAAAATCATACATTGTCCGGTCTTTATTATCTGTGCTATTAGTTAGTTGAATCTTTCAATCAGTTACAAGCCTGGTATCTTCTTCCCCTGGATATTTTTATGTGATCAACCTTTTGATGCTATTCACTTTCTGGTCCGCAAAATGGTGTTGTACTTGGGTTGGTGTTTGCAATTTACCAAACACAGCTATTTTCTCTGTTTTCCTATTCATTCAATGGTGCCTTCTTCATCTTACTTGCCAGCTGTGATTTTTTTCCCTCGAAACCTTCCCTATACCTTCTAGATTCAGAAAAGAAGAAGAAGAAGAAAGAATCCAACTAATTTTTTTGAGTTTTCTACTGCTTTATATTCAATCAAATGGAAAGACTACATGAACTCTTACGTTTCACATATTGCAGGTTACCCCTCAAAGTTACTTTTGTAAAACTTGTTCCCTGCCATTAAATTTTGTCTAAGTTGTTAAAACATGACTACAATACCTTCTCTCAGTTCATAGCACTAGTGCCTTGTGTCAGCTTTATCCTAATTGCGAATTCATTTCCACTTTTTTTTTCCAAATCCTTTTTGGACATAACTATATTTTTCTGCCAAACTTGTCATTTATCCTCTATAGACAACCAAACTAACATTTATGATTTACCTACTGCTTCATATTCAAGGCAAGGGTTTGTCGTCTATGTAACGTCTCAGTCCGAACTTAAAAGATAGGGGGGACGACACGAGTACTATAAAGTTGGGGGGGATAACCTACAAAAGAGTAAAATCTTAAGGAGTTTCCTGTAATTTACACGAGTTCTCTTAAAGATGGGAACATCGATTGTTCTGTCATGTTAATTGTTTATAGTTGATCTTTCGGAACATAAAACAGCCGCCCCTACTATCATTCAGTTTGTCATTTCTGCCTGTGCCACAGGTTAGAGCCATGGAGTTGATTGACGGATTGGAGATCACAAGACGAGGGCCTTATAGCGGTGGATTTGGATCGGTATCTTTTTCCGGACACATGGACATCTCAATAGCTCTGAGAACCATTGTATTTCCCACTGTGTCCCGATACAACTCTATGTATTCGTACAAAGACGTGAACCGGCGACAAGAGTGGGTGGCACACCTGCAGACAGGAGCCGGCATTGTAGCAGACAGCAATCCTGATGATGAGCAGAGGGAATGTGAGAACAAGGCTGCTGCCCTCGCCCGTGCTATCGATCTTGCCGAACTTACTTTTGTACGGAAGTTATGAGGTGGTCTGCTTCATCTATGGGGTTTTTTCTTCCTCTCCTGTCAGTTGCCTCTCATGCTTTTTAGAAGTGAAGCTTATTAGAAACTAATAAATAGACTTGTTATCAAGTTAGAGAAGAACCTGATAGCTGTTAGCTTGTTGTGTATCTTTAAGGTGCAAGTTTACTATAACTATTGGAGGGTTGATTCAAGTCTTCCTGCAAATTTGCAGCATTATGAACTTTTGGTGGTTATATTAGCAGTGAGCTTTGTTTCTTGGCAGTTGAATTGAATTGTGTGTGTACCTAAGCAACATGGTTCATGCAGCACAACTTTGTCCTGCCATTTCTGCTCTCGGCCACATCCCCTGTAGGCCATAGCATGATGTGAGTTGTGAGGCCGGCCCCGGGAGGTTGGTTGTCCTTGCCGGAGCTAATTTTGGTTGCCCCTTGAACCGGCCTCTTGTGAGGCACTTCTTTATATCCTGGCAGGTTATCGGCGACCCCGACCTCTTGCAGGTCACACTCGGACTAGAGGGTTGTCTTAAGCATAGAGGAGTAGTCCAAGTCCGAAGTCTTTGTCTGACTTATCCTTGGACTGGCCTTAGGGGAATGATCATAGTGGAATTAGACGTAACTAGGGCCGTTTGGTTTGTAGGGTTGGACAGCATAATGGAATTCTGTTTGGTTTTGTAAGGTTGGACAAGGTTAATTGTCATTACATTGATTTTCTTAGGTGTTGGGATGCTCTTAGCGCCTTATTGCCTGTAGGGACAGTAACTATTCATGGAATATCTACGAGAGACCAAGTACTATAGCCTGACCTGTGATGCTTGTCAAAGGCTGGTACTTGATACACAGCTTTTGCAGCCCATACACATGTATCACATACTTTGTGATTTTGATAGTAATTGGATGTGGTATGTTAACCAAACCAAACCCCCCCCCCCCCCCCCCCCCCCCCCCCCCCCCCCCCCCGCCCCGAGGCGGGCCTAGTCAATCCGGATCCAGATTTGATCGGATTTGACTTGGTCTGGGTCGCCTTGACCACTAGATCGGGTCAAATCGTTCGTGAGATCAAAACCCCAAATCCAACTCGAACCCACACATGGGTAAGCTTAGATCTGAGTTGGGTTGGGTCCGAACTAAATTTGAGATGGGCCCGAGTAGGCCCGCATGCCTACATAACACCTTGGTCTCTACTTATCATCTTTGCTCGACACTGGGAGAGGTTCAAAAGTCGAAACAAATGATGGTAAAATATTTACAAATTCATTGCCCATTGTTTTGAATAATGTAATTGCATGCACAATTGTAATAATTTTTTTCACCAAACGAAATATATATTGGTTGATTCTAACTTTACTATGAATGTGAGAAATACAACAAATAAATTAGGAAGTTTGATCTGGATTAGCATGAGGTCCACTTCTAGTTAATTTTTCTCACCTCCGCCCCCGTGATATGTTGATTGACTCGTGAACGAGTCATTTCTAAGTTATATATTCTCATGACTAAGATCTCGTTTGATTTGCGAAATCATGAAATTAGAAAGAAAAAAATTATGCGAATCAAACGAGAATCAAACGAGACCTTAGTCACGAGAATCAAACGAGACCATGATTCTGCGAATCAAACGAGACCTTAGTCACGAGAATATAACTTAGAAATGACTCGTTTATCACAAGTCAATCAACATATCGTGAAAGTGAGATAAAAGTGTGGTTTTTTGCATTTGGATTGAGGGAGTTCCGTTGTTTGGGATGCCATGAAGCTGTTGATAGGAAAGTGATATATATTTTTTATTTGTAGTTCCTTTCGGCTCAATAACGTGTCGAAATTAGCCACTTTCACATTCGCATTTTTTACGCGGATGTTAGTTGAAAATTGTTTATTTATTTATTATACAGCCTATATACATAAATAATTCATTCATTTTTTTGAATAAACTTATAATTAATTTACTTTTTGAATGAAGTTATAAATAGTTTTTTTACTGTACATTAATATACATAAATATATTTTTTACCACTTGCAAACTGTTAATTAATTATTTAATTTTGCTACTCTTATAAAACATTTTTATTTGCCATTTTTATAATTATCCAAACACCAGAAATATGATCCGACCGTTTTTAAGTTGCAAATTATTATCTATCAAAAAATGCTAAGTTTACTACCAAAAATTTATAACTTTCTTACAACCCACACCCATCCCCTGCTAACATAGTCCTACCCGGTCCCACCCGGTCCCCCCTCTTCTCCAATCAAAGGATACCACGTAGGCGGTTGTAAAGCTTACAACCAAAATTGATTGTAAGAGCATCTCCAACCCTATTGTCTTGTTTTGTATTGTGATTCCTATGTGGCATGAGGCACAAGACAATGTTTTTCCTATGTGACAAGATAATATTCACACAAGATAATGAGATAAAAAAAAAGTGTTCACCAATGCAAAAGTATTAAGAAGACAATAAAAAGTATTTTTTCAACTTCCAAGACAACTCCTCCACTTCTTCATTTTTTTTAAATAAATATTTCTATTCATAATTGATGATGTGGAGACAAAGTCATTGTGAAGTGCATTGTCTAGATATAGACAACCAACTTCACATTGTTCTTGCCATGTCATTGCCATGTCAACTTTATGATTTATTCTACATTTGCATTGGAGAAGGATTTTTAAAAGAAAAGTTTGTCATTCCTATGTGGCAACCATTTTTTTTTCTAAACTCACAATAGGATTGGAGATGCTCTAAGGGGCTGTTTGGTTCGTGGGAGGTGCTTAAAAGTGTGTAAGTGTCACTTGCACCATCCCAAGTTGCAATGCATTTGAAACATTCATGAGTTGCTAAAACATGTTTGGTTACATTGCTTTTTGTCCCCTACAAGTGGGGAGTTTCATACCATTGTGTTTGGATGACAAATGCAAGTGCACTTTCAATGTTTGGATGACAACCATGTAAGTGATATGATGACCAATTTAAAATATGGTATGCTTACCACCACACACTTCTATAACTCATCACACATGAAAAGAACAGAATGACTTCCAATTGAAAACTGGCACCATACAAAATGTAACAAAACTTTGCCAAGAGTTATAATCTGTCATCAAATTATGCACACATATTTTTCAAAACAACCTGGAAGAAATTTGGACCCAACCTGGAAGAAATATTATAATTTGTCATCAAATTAAGAATCTGCAATGTTCAACAAACTGCATACTGCAAACTGAACGAAAAACAGAAGATACTAAATAATATTACATTCGAATTACATACTTAATTCACATGAATAGCCTTAGAGAAAAACATGAACGTTTCGTCATGCTCCAGTTTACAGATGACAACAATTTTAGATGTAACATATAGCACAGCTATTGAGTTGACTTATTTCCAAACCCTCATGTATAGTAATTCCAGGTACAGACTTCTTCCATCAAATAGTGAGAATGAAAAAAACAGCAACATCTTCGAATAGCATCGATCCCACAATCTCTATACTGGAGTCTTAATCTCCATCAAATAATCACTCATCATTGGCTAACATGAATAAGTATTATGTAGAATGTGTTAAATATCAGACTGATATCTATTCCCAAAAGAACAAAACACATGAAGTCTTAAAACTTCAAATATCTAGTAATTAGAAAGGTATCAAAAAATTCAGTCTGCACTTGTCTCGTCGCGACCCGAAAAATAGCTCGTCCTCGCTAGATTTCACCCGAATCATCGTCCTCGCTGGGACGTGATACCGTACAAGCCTGGAGATGCGCTCGTGCAAGGCAAGATAACAGGTTCGCGTAAGTTTATCTCAAATTGATAACATAAGCAGCGGAAGGAAACATAATATACAATAAGAATCTCTTTTATTAATGATGAACTGAAGATTACTAAGGCTTGAATAGCCCAACTGAATATGCCAACTGGCTACAACACTCATGATCTCTCTAGCTAACAAAAGATTTTATTGTTCTATATGTTATGCCTATTTATAGCCAACAAGTAGTCTTCGACCGAACATCTCCATGTTACACGTCCGAACGTCAATGCAGTAGCTCGCCTCGAAACGCTAAGGACTCCATGCTTCGGCGCATTCAAGCCAAGTCCCGCCCCGAGCCGAACATTTCAAGAACCTGCAAGCAAACTAGTGAGGGATTAGTGCTTTTGTCTTCACTACACTGATCAAGACTCACTCGCACCCAAACCAACACTAAGTACATTTAGTGAAACATGCATCTTAATTTGGTGATCTTTCTATTTAGCCTTAGAATCAGTTTCATGGCAATATTCAAGCATAACAACAGAATATAAATATGTTCGATACCGTGTCCCTGCAGCAGATACAGTTAGACATAATATAAACATAAGCATAGTGATCGTGCATATCTCTATCTCGTTTCGCTTAGATGCAATCGTTAGAAATATGCATAACCAACCATACAATTCATGCAGCCAACCAACCAAACTTAGACATATACATAAGGGTGGCAGGCCCTGCGCCTGTACCCAATTCTAATTCCAGCCCACCGGCCTATCTATATGAAGGTTACGGTATTTCGTACCGTAATGAACTTGGCATCTTTATGTGTAAGCCTATGATCGCTCCAGTACGGATTGCTAGCCAAGTATCTGAAGGATCCCAAACTTACTGATATCATAGCTTATCACAACATTGGCTGGTCGCAACCCGTCCTAATGAAGTGTGCTATAAATACCAAACATAATTCCCTCCTAGGCCGAACGGTCCCGGTGTCCCGGTCGTAACCATTCGAAGGAATCTGCACCCGTGCACGGGCCATCCGAGTCCATTGACCATGCAATACGTACCATAGCAAACAAGTCATATCATTCCAACCAATCTCACGTTCCATAAACATAATCTGTCATCTCTACCCCAACACAACCGTATTAATGCACGACGCCCAACGGCTTAGACTTCTCGTACCTTATACCCAACGTGTTTCATTCATAAGTTATTCACATAACAGCAGTTCCTTAGCAATTATGCCACAACTGCATACCTCGATGCACGAAGTATATCTTTCAATGTTACGACAGGTTATGCGGTATTGCACCACAACTTGTCCCATTTCGCTTACTTAGTCATTTGTAGCTTTCGTGCACAAAGGCACGCTTAACGCTATAATCAGTATTCTAGGTCTAGTGTTCAATGTTCTCGGAGTCGTGCACATGATGCACATTTTGATATTGCCTATCAATGTCCTACCATCACTGTCCTACCGCGACCCGTGCACCTAATGCATGTCGCTTCAATTTTTCAATATTCTATTCTTAATATTCGACACACACTAAGACCTTTAATCGCCCGAGCTACGCTCGCTAACTCAATCGCCATAATAACATACAAGGGATACATTTTTATTAAGCGTGAAGGAGTAGGAAGAGAGAGTCAAGAACCCGTCCACCTTAAGCCGACACGCCTTATCGTTTTGCCGAGCTGATGCGACTTGATTCCATAACTTGGTTGCACGGGTAACTCTTCTAACTTAGCCATTCCATTGAACTACTCGACTGATTCAGCCTACCGTGCCCAGACCATAATCCATTGCAAGGTGACGATTTGGTTTTACGAACATTATTTTGAATAAGGCAAAATATCGACCCGTTACAATCTAATGTAAAAGCGTAGCCTGAACACCAGATGTCACGCCCCAGAACCAGAATACTGGAGAGCGGGGGCAGACATAGCCAGCTACGTATATGAAATGGAATCCATCTCGCTATACGGTCACGACTGTCTAGATACATGAGGGTTTACTACAAGCCAACCATCTATTATGGTCATGAACAAGCCTAGGGTCTCAATCACAAGCAAGTAAGTAAATGTTACAAGATATAAGATCACCAAATATACAATAGTAAGGCGTCCCAAACATTACATATTCAGCTGATCATGAAGCTAGTCGTTACAAAATGTTAGGACTAGCAAGAGTTTAGTTATACATGATCAACCCTAAGATCTGTCAATCATGTTACAGCCCGTAGGCAGACAATAAGTAAGTGCAATCGAGCTAAACAGGTGCTCGTCGGCTAAACGCCTCAAAAGAATATTTTTACAATAAAGTGGGAGATCAAAAATAAACCCACTCGTTGCCCTGGTTACGTCTAGTCGCCACCATCGGACTGGAAAATTGGTAGATCCTCTGGAGCTGCTCCGAAATCTGGCCATACAAAATCAGCTGGGTCAGACCCCAGAAAGAGCAAGTGTCACAAAGGAAGCTTCACTTAGGAACTAAAACCAGCAATTAGCACAGAAGATAATAATATATAGTAAAACTGGAGAAAATATAACATCACGAGGATATACGGTAAGATAACCATGGGACCATTCAGATAACCAGGTTACAATTCTTAAACCAAACAAGGACCGGGATTGTAACCCTTCGTCTGAATCGAACTTGGTTTCTTCCATTTATTAGCAAGATAATGTAAGAAAATATAACAATATATACAGGATCAAGGCTAGACGGATTATTCTCCATTCAATCAATCACGGCCAAGCAATGAGTACGGCTTGATACTTTAACTAGCTAGGGTTATCACAGGCCTAGTTACTAACAAGATGCAACGAGATTATTCCACAGCCACAAGCCCTGCAGACCATCCAGGTTACCCAGGTCGAAAGATTAGGGTTGAATTCAGGTGGGTACATCGTCCAGGAAATGCATGTACCCTTAGGTAGCTTGAAGGGTGCAACACATGACAGTGTGCTGGAAATGTACCCTACTCGACGGCAGGCTACAGATCCCAGGCGCGTCCAGGTAACGGGATTGCCTGTAGCTGGGAGACCTCTTTATGACTAATGTATTAATCTAGTTATTAGCCTTAGTTCATTTCAGTAGGTACTCCTGACCGTGGTACTCAGGAGTCCCCTCCTAGATATGATGCAAGACAGGACTGGATTATTTGTACAAGCACAATCGCCCACGGTATCCGGGTTAATTATACAGGTCATGTCATGTCAGGTAGCCGTCGTAACAGCTTATCAAGATATATCATGTCAGGTTATCATGTCAAGTTTACTGGTCAAGAGTGCGCCACGACGGGCCACTATCAGGTCATGCTAGTTCCTTGTCACACCATGTCATGTACAATTGTCATTTCAATCATGTCAATCAAATCGTGATCTATCAAGTTCAGGACAAAAGTCGTAAGGATATAAAATGGGCATAAAAATATACAATAAAGGTAAAGGTGTACGCCATAGGAACTCAAGTTACACAAGGGGGCAAAATAATAATAAAACAACAGTACACAGAGCTATAGGAGAGCCATGCGGCTCAGACATATGCAGCCAGGAATGATCTCATGCGGCTGGGAAGAGAACAGTCCATACGGCTGAATAGGGTCAGGCGCATGCGGCTGGGGAAAGAAGTTCATGCGGGTTGGGTGAATTAAGAGCCCATGCGGCTCGGAACAAGAGCAGCTCATGCGGCTGGCTGGGTGAGCGCATGCGGTAGACGGAGAAGCTGTGCATATGCGGCAGGCGGAGACATAGGTCATGCGGCCGGCGATCAATCAGGTATATGCGGCCGGAGTCAAGAGGGTTTCATGCGGCTAGCCGGGTTCGGCCCTTTATGCGGCTGAGGGCGAGTTGGACCCCATGCGGCTGGAAGGAACTGAGGACTTATGCGGCCAATGAGTTCGTATTCATGCGGCTAAATATGGCGGGCACACATGCGGCTGCATAGGCAAGGGGGCGCATGCGGCTGAGTAGGAAGAAGTTCATGCGGCTAGAATACAAGGGTCTCCTGCGGCTGATAGCGACTTGCCGCATGAATGTTCATGTGGTCAAGTACTGCCATGCGGCCAGAGAACTGTTCTTCTTCTCCAAAATTTCCGAAAAGAAGAACAGCATGAGAGCCAAGTTCTCAAGCTCCATAACTCCATCATCCGGAGCCCAAATCCGAACTTCCATAGGTCAAAACGGGGCAGAATGAAATGCTCTACAATATGGAACCATCAAAACTTGACAATAACAAGATTAAGTAGATCAAAACCCCAGATTTTCGAAAATAATATAAACTTAGATCTACAAGAATCTGGCCATGGAAAGTAAAAATGCTAAGTACTAAAGTAAGATAACACTACCAAAATTTATCATTTTAGCGACGACCACATCCATCGCTAAACCGACGGTAATCACTATTAGCGACCGATAACCGACGAATTTTGGCCAAAAAAATCCGTCGACAATCAGCTCGTCGCTAATAACGGTCCGTCGCTAAGTTGTCGTCACATGACGGAATAGCGACGGATTGTCGACGTCACAATACGAAGCATTAGCGACGCATTTCCGACGGACTTTCGTCCATTTCAACTATTAAGTACTGAAATGTGTAGGCAATAGCGACGTAAAGTTCCGTCGGTAACCCGTCGTAACAGCGTATCAGATCGTATCATGAAGTCGCTAATCCGTCGGTATTCGTCGGTAGCTAACGACGGATTAGCGACGGTGTTCTGACGGACTATCCGTCGATCAGGTTCTGGAAATGCTTGGCATTTCCAGCACCATAGCGACGGAAGAGTAGTCGCTAATACGTCGCAACCGCGTCGCTATAGCGACGGATTGCTGACTGATTATCCGTCGCCATGATTCTGAAAATGTCATGCATTTCCAGAACCATGTCGACGGATGATCCGTCGCTAAGCGGTCGCCAGATAGAGCGACGAATTAGCGGCTGATTATCAGTCGCCGTGGAGACGGATTTTCGTCGCTATTCTGTCGAAGTTTATACCACCAGAACCTTGCCGACGGATAATCCGTCGATCACCCGTCGCTACCTGGAAACAGTTTAAAAACTCCAGATAGCGACGGCTTATCCGTCGAAAACCCGTCGGCAACTGGGAATATCCGTCGCTAAACGGTCACTAGTCCGTCGCTAACTGAGTTTTTTGGGAAAAAAATTGCAGCACTTTCCCTGTTCACAAATATATGCATAAACCAAACTAATATATAATGCACACCAATTATCCAACAATCACACAGACCAAATATATAATGCACACCAATTATCTGAGAATCACATAGACCAAATATGCACATACGAATTTAATGCACACCAATTATCCAAGAATCACAGACCAAACCAAATTAATAGAAAATAAATATCAATTATCCTAAAGAGTAACATAATATCTGGTGCTATAAGCCGATTATAGCACAATTAGTTCAAAGCTCTCACAAATAATCCAAATTTTCTTAATACAACATTTTAAGAAGGAGGAGGTCGATTGTCCGTTCTCGTATTCGACCGACGAATATACTCCTCCACAAGGTATGGAGGCAAGGCGTCGTAGACAGTGCTCGGAAGTCGACGAAGCTGCTCTGCGAACATGAGATCCAGGAGTGCTGTCACAGCCGTAGGCGGTAGCACAGGGGCTTCAGGGTTGAAAGAAAGATGGCCCACAGAAGACGGACCGACACCTGCAGTCGACGGACCAGTAGAAGACGGACGAGCACCATCAGCAGACGTACCGGCAGCAGCAGACGGACCGACCGGCAGCAGCAGACGGACCGACAGCAGCAGACGCAGGCGGAAAGTGCGTGGCAAATTGCTCCCGCAAGGACGACACCGCCTCGTGCAGCTGCGTAAGCTGCGACCTAACATCATCGTCTGCCCGGGCCACGGGAGGAGGCGGTGTCGGTGGAAATCTCTACGTCGCCATATGCAATGGCCCTAGGGAGCCGACTCCGTACATGAACCCTTTCTTAAAGCCGCCGACGGTATCTACGAACAAGTCGTTCCGAGCGGCCAAAGAAGAGGGCGTCCGGAAGGGCGTCGTTTCACCGACATCCTCGGTGTCAGTTAACTGAGCCCGACTAAGGGCCTCACGATACGCAGCCTATCAAATGAATGTGTTTATATTATAAGATTTACCTAAGTTGTAATCTAAATCCTATGTTTCACTAAGTTAAGTGTGAATCCTAAGTTTACCTAAGTTATAGTCCGAATACTTTTAATTCTAACGTTAATCTCATAAACATAAGTACTTACATCAGTCTCCTTGGCCCTCTCGTCGACGAAGCTCCCATCCTTCCGTCTTTTGTGCGTATGCTGGAACACGTCGTGCATGGTGACCGATTCTGGCGCCCTTCCCTCCTTCACCGCCCGTTGGGCCTGCATACGAAATTTCCGTAGAAACTAATTAACTCCTTTAATTAATAATACCTAATTCGATAGTGAAATAAATTTACGGTTGCTCACCAGATCTGCAAGTATCGCTGCGTGAGACCTTGATCCCCCCGTATGAAGGCCCGCGGCAGATCGGTTCACCTTCGCCTTCTCCGATTTCTCCTTGTACGCAGGGTTATCCATCATGCCTAAGAGGTCCTCATAATACTCCTGTCGGATCCAATTCGGCCTCGTATGCCCCATTTTTAGGTCATGAATCATATCCCGTATCTTCTTCGAGCATGCGCTTCTGTAGGTCCTGCGGATCCCCTCCTCACGATGGGGGGGCCACCAGTACGTTCTCTAACACAGAAAATCAATTATCACGTAATTTACAAAATGGTTGATTAAAGATGTCACCCTCACTTTTCCAAGTTAGGGATAAAATGGTAATTTTCCATTTTATAATATTTTTGAGAATTTTATTTCATGAATATTAATATTTAATTATTATAGGAGTCGGGTTCGAATTTCATCGCATTCCGAGTTAATTCGGGACCCCGGTGAATTTCGAACCCGACTCCTATAATAATTAAATATTAATATTCATGAAATAAAATTCTCAAAAATATTATAAAATAGAAAATTACTATTTTACCCCTAACTTAAACCCGACTCCTATAATAATTAAATATTAATATTCATGAAATAAAATTCTCAAAAATATTATAAAATAGAAAATTACCATTTTACCCCTAACTTGGAAAAGTGAGGGTGACAAGTCTATCCACCTTAAAAAAATTTCGTCCTCGAAATTAAAACCAAACAATAGTAAATATCAAAATCACAAGTCATGGCTTAAAATTTAAATGATTAAAATCTAAAAAATCAAAGCATGAATTAAATGACTAAAATTATAAAATTTAAAATTACTCTCAAATAGAAACTGGGTGCTACAAGTCTATCCACCTTAAAAAAAATTATCCTAAAAAATTAAAACAAGTAAACACAAAAATCATGCAAATCGATAATCGTATGCGTCTGTCCAATCATCATGATACTCAGAATCTCCGTCATGCCAGTGAGCAAGGCTACGATAATCACAGAGTCCTCAACTATGGTACATACATATAGAATTATGGTATTTAAAAATTTTGCATTGCCGCATGCTTGGCAGCAAAAACCTTAAATTCTCACACCCAAGAAATACGACCATAATCCGACTATATGTCCTCGCTATGCCTGCTAGCATGACCCTAGAGCATTCTAAAATATCATAATCGAGGCGACCTAGCCCATACGACTTATCTTAGAAGTAAATCACATCACAAGAAAAAATTTCATCCAACGATCAAAGAACAGATAGAATCGAAGTTCAAGACAGTTTATAAGAAGGCAAATGCGGAAAGGAGATTCGAAATATCGGAACCTGCTATTTGCTCTGCTACTGCCTGAGTGGGCCAACTGTCATGGCGAAAGCACGCCCCTGCTGGCCTCCTCTAGCCTGCTGTACTCTGTCCTGGTCTCTTCGGATTCCACTAGCGTGGCAATCCCTCAGCTGGTGGTCAGGCGCCCCGCAGTATAGACAGACGCCCAACCTCTTCCTACAAGCCTCTCTATTGTGCCCCGGCTTCCCGCAGAAGCTGCACGGAGTAGCCGGTATCTGGCCCTGTCCCTGGTGCTGCTGGGCACGTGCTGGTGCCTGCTGAATCTGTAACAAAGACTGCTGCTGAAATGGCCTCTGCTGATGCTGAAAGTGGGGGCGCTTGGCCGGTCTCGCACTGGAACTCACCCCCATAGTATCACCGCTCCTCTTCGGCTTGAGGCCGAAGTCCTCCTCTGCAATCTGCACGTCTATCAATATCTGATCGAACGTCGCGTCACGGCGACCCGAGGTACGGGTGCGCACTGCATGAATAAGTCCCCTACGGAACTTATGAGCCTTCTGTCCCTCATCCTGGATCATATCAGGAGCGAACCTGCTAAGGCGGAAGAACTCCACTGCATACTCGTCCACCGACGAGTTTCCCTGCACTAGACCCACGAACTGGCCCTCCAATGCTGTAAGAGCCACGTCCGGGAAGAACTTCTCCTTAAAGAGCCTCCGGAAGTTCTTCCATGTCAGTCCTCTCACCGACGCACGAGGATCCGTACGGTACCATGTCAGCACAATGTCGAAGAATCGGCTGGCTGCGGCCGAAACCCAAAGTGCTCTAGGAAGCTCTGCCAGCTCCATGCTCTGCTGCACATCCTCTAGCCAGTCGTCTGAATAAAGGATGCCCTCCGTGCCCGTGAAGTCCCTGGAGCTCATCTTCCTAAAGTCTAATACTGTCCCCGGCCTGGACTGCTGCTGGTACGGCTGCTGGCCAGTAGGGCCCTGTACCGTACCCGGTGCCACTCTCTCCACTGCTGTCAGTGCAAGCTGATGCGAGTTCTCCATACTCTGCCTCAGCATCTCAATTTGACGGTGTGACGCCTCCGACTGGCGCTGCGACGCCTCTGCCTGGGCTCGCTGTGTCTCCATCATCTGCTGAAGGAGAAGGAACATATGGTGTGTATCCATCGGTATTGGAGGTGGTGGCGGCAGTATCTCTGGAACAACGGCTGAAACCCTCTGGGGTGGAGGTGGTAGACCTCCCTGTGCAACTGTCGGGGTCTCCGGGATAGTGGAATCATTGGGGGCAGTCTCGTGAACCTCCTCCTCTGCCTGGTCAGATCTCTCGGGCAAGCTACTCGATCCAGTGGCCTGCAGGTGCGTCTTCGTCATCCTGGAGACGAATTGAAGCGAAGAGATCAATATGGCACATGAGAAGATATTATCAAAGAAGGACAGTTAATTTAATACAAGGGGAGTAATCATGATAATCAAAAGATCGGAAGTTTTCCTAGGTGTGATTGAGAAACTCCTATCATATCCTAGGTCCTACGTCCTAATCGCAGGCTCGTAATTAGTACTCTAAGTCGAGCACCATTACGAGATCGCACTAATTGCGACACGAGACCTGCATGGGCTACCACAAAAATGTGTCACGACCCGTACCCTGATTAGGGGCACGAGTACGTGGTTACGTCCAGCCTACGCTGCAGCATCGGCGGTAGAACGCTGTCTAGGTTGTCTACAAAACTACACTAAACAGTATAAAGATACCTGTATAGTATATACACTCCGAATGGAGGTGACATAGCAATACAGTCTCAATCACATAAACAAACTAGGATAGATAGTACGAAAGGAAATATAATAGATAAAAACAGAAAATAAGTTCAAGATCCACACAAGTCCAGAGCTATACATAACATCCCAGAGTCTCAAAATATAACATAGAATCTACAGTCTGATAATGCTAGCTGGATCGCAGTCCAGTCAAACCTAGCTAAGCTACACTACTCTGGGAGTACAAAGTCTAGTGGCTCTACTATACGGCCACGGTCCTGGACTACTCCATCTGACTCGAGCCCATAATAGGTCGAGCAGTCTGCCTCAGAGTCATCTGTAATATATCATAACGGTATCCTGTCAGGAAAATGAGCAAGTACAAGCACTAACAACAGTTCCATGTGAATTGACAAATTTTATAAGAGACAGTATAATGAAATACAAGACAAAGATATATGAAGACTTGGGAACCGTTCGAAAGCTGAGTTACAACCCTTAAACCAAACAAGGACCGGAGTTGTAACCCTTCCCCCCAGCAGCACAAACACAGCCATAGCAGCAGCAGCAGTAACAGTAATTGCAGCAGCAGCCACCCCCCTTTAAGCACCCATTTAACCCCCCAAACCACCCTATTTTGACCCCGTATATACCCCACTATATATACTAATATATATACATATATATACCCTATTGTTAGCTCTATATAACCCTAATAAAACCACTAGAATAACCCCCAAAGATTGTCCCAAGAGGGTGTAAAAAGTGAGAGTTGAATGAGTGAATGAGAGGATAAATGTTAAGTTAGGATTTGGTGATAGGGGGAAATTGAGTTCCGTGATTCGGAACGCGTCAAAACTTGGAGAGAACTTAGATAATATGATTTAGATTTTGTAGGTAGGCTTCGGAGTTGGAATCAGGGTTGTGTGTGGGCTTAGGGAGTTGGTATCGCGCCGCACCATTCTGTATCTTGAAATATTCAAGATAACGGGTAAACGGGCGATACGGACCGTAAGATGGACTGGATGTCCACTTACCCTAGAAAACTTGGTAGGTAATGGTTGTATAGGCTAGTATCCTACTACCATAGGAAGCACGGAGTGGAATTCCTAAGGAAAGACCACTTGGCGTCAAGTTAGAACGGTTTAAGGGTAAATGTTAAGAGGTAATCGGGTAATTTCGAGATACGGAGTTCGGATAGTCGAATTGACTTGAAACTTGGGTGGCATGTTGGGTACACCCTACAAATGTCATATTTGAGCCGATTTTGGCTCGGTTGACCCAGAGTTGACTTTTTACCCAAAAGTCAACCGTGAGTCAACACTTTGTCTAGATTTGACCAAATCCAAACCAGAGTTGACCAGTTGACCAAAAGTCAACTGTTGGTCAACATTTGACTAGTTTGACCTAGGGTTGACCTAGAGTTGATCAGAGTTGACCAGAGTTGACCAGGGTTGACCAGTTGATCAAAAGTCAACTGTAGGCCAACTCTTGACCCCGTTTGACTTTCTTCGACTTGTTTTGACCTGTGATGACTGGTATGACCTAGGGTTGACTTGGTCTGACTTATATTGACTTGATATAACTTGATTTGATCTAGATTTGACTTGACAGGACTTAGTGTGACTCAGTGAGACCTAGTTTGACCTAGATTTTATATCATTCATTGTAAATCATTCTTAAACTTGTTTAAACCTAAATTAACATACAGTATCTCATCTTTAGGTTTCTGATTATCGCTCTAAGCATTGATATACCCTACAGCTCAGGACATCAGGCGAGTACATTCACTGATAGTTTTTATTGTCTTGATATCTGCTATATCCGATTCAGTTGTAGTGTCTTACTCGATTCCAGTCACGATAGTTCACGGACTAGTATACGTTGGATCATGACATGAGATGTTGTTCCTAGATTTTCTTGGTATATATGTACATTTCCTGTCTTGTTCCCTGTACTTTTATAGACACCGATTCCTGAGAGGGAGTAGCTATCCTCTTAGGGAATCCCGTGTCATGACGTGTCATGTCCAGGTCTATTATACTACTCAGGAATGGAGAATTATTAGGAGTTATGTGATCAAAGCCCCATGTCACTATTTTGCTTGCGCCACCCTCACCTCACGTAGGGTGTAGCAGATACCTCCATGTCCATGTTATCCAGGTTGGCCGACATGACTTTTCGTTGAGGTCACCGTGGATTGCCGGACCAAGTGGATAACCCTACCATATTTCCCTTGTCGATCACATAATGCTCTAATAATTCAAGGCACATTTTATATTTACTTTATCTTATCATATATCCTGCTCTGTTCTACATTCAGTATTTTCTCACCATGCTATGATATTCAGTTACTCACATGTTTTACATGCCTCTATGATGTACCTTGAATTGGAGACTAAGTTCTGCTCGGGAGAAGGGTTACAACCCCGGTCCTTATTTGGTTTAAGGGTTATAACTCAGCTTTCAAACGGTTTCCAAGTTTTCATATATCTTTGTCTTGTATTTCATTATACTGTCTCTTATAGAATTTGTCAATTCACATGGAACTGTTGTTAGTGCTTGTACTTGCTCATTTTCCTGACAGGATACCGTTATGATATATTACAGATGACTCTGAGGCAGACTGCTCGACCTATTATGGGCTCGAGTCAGATGGAGTAGTCCAGGACCGTGGCCGTATAGTAGAGCCACTAGACTTTGTACTCCCAGAGTAGTGTAGCTTAGCTAGGTTTGACTGGACTGCGATCCAGCTAGCATTATCAGACTGTAGCTTCTATGTTATATTTTGAGACTCTGGGATGTTATGTATAGCTCTGGACTTGTGTAGATCTTGAACTTATTTTCTGTTTTCATCTATTATATTTCCTTTCGTGCTATCTATCCTAGTTTGTTTATGTGATTGAGACTGTATTGCTATGTCACCTCTATTCGGAGTGTATATACTATACAGGTACCTTTATACTGTTTAGTGTAGTTTTGTAGACAACCTAGACAGCGTTCTACCGCCGATGCTGTGGCGTAGGCTGGACGTAACCACGTACTCGTGCCCCTAATCAGGGTGCGGGTCGTGACAAAAGAATCACATAGACTTAACCAAAAAAATATAGATATATACCCTCAACTCGTCGAGCCAGACGTACTGCATGTTTGGGGGCACCGACGTAAAGTTGAGGTAGGGACCGTGAAAGTTAGCCCTGATAATTTCTCCAAGGGCCCTGCCAACATTAAACGGAAAAAACCTACAAAGAAGAAACGACTGGATTATTAACTTGAATAAATGAAAGAAATTTAATAAATTAACTTAAATTTACTTACGAGGTCCCCGCGGGCCATAGCTCTCGTCGGAACTCGCCTCTCGGCCTCTCTGGTGCCGTCGGAGGATCCGCGGGTCCGTGTATGTACTCCCCAGTAACCGGATGGAATCGAGTATGGGGGTACTCCGGGGCCCACTGTGCAGTAACTGGGGCATCCCCTGGTGGATCCGCTGCTGGTGGTTCCGATAGCGGATCGGATCCGCTAGCAGATCCGGACTGATGCCTCGATGAAGTGGTCGATCGAGGGCGGGATGCGTCTGTGCCCGGGGTACTCTCCGGGTCGGGCTCGCTCGATGGGGTCATATCCCGAGAACTTTGAATGTGACCACGACCACCAGCACCAGTACGACCACGACCACGACCCGCACCACCACCACCACCACGACTAGCACCACGACCACGGCCAGCCATCATGACCTGTAAATATAACACATAAACATAATTAACAATATGAAAGTGTAAATGGATATAAAAAACTAAACTAAAATATACATACCACCAGTAGGGAGACGAGTGCCGTCGCGACGAAAAAGACTAGGAGTGCCATCTGTAATAAGTAAATAATCGAATGAAAAAAACATGAATTCACGTAATTGCTTTTATGAGGTCAAACTTAATTCACGTAATTGGAAGTATTTTTACTATACAACAATATTTAACCTAATCATCGTCTTCGTTCTCATCCTCGGCCTCGTCTTCATCATCATCCTCCTCATCCTCAACCTCATCCTTATCTTCATCGTCGATTTCATCTGTATTCTCATCCCCATCAAATTCTTCTTCTTCTTCTTCTTCTTCTTCTTCTTCTTCTTCTTCTTCTTCCTCAAAATTTGGGACAAGACGCATCTTTCTCCCCTGGTTGACAGCTAAGTCTTGTGTATCAACCTCTTCCTTCCCTCTATTTTTCTCAACAATATCTTCAACATCTATTGTATCTGAGTGTTGTCCCAAGTATTGGGACTTTTCGATCTGGTCCTCTTGGTATGCTGGGTCTCCAACGTTGAATGTATTTCTAGATTTAATCTTGCATACTGCCCACTAGTCAAATCGATCTCTACGATGCCTTGGGTAGCTTGTATAGTAGACTTGAACAGCCTGATTTGCTATCGCAAATGTATCGGACCCTCTATACCTCCTGCGATGATTTATATCGACGAATCCAAATTGTTTATCGATTCTCCAACCGATATTTGGTGTCATATCGAACCACTCACATTTGAACATCACAATATGCATATCATATGGGCCAGTATATTGTAAATCTACAATATCCCGAAGCACTCCATAATAGTCAAAGTCCGGCTCGTCGTCATAGACGGTGCCTCTTATGCAAACACCGGAATCCTTGGTATTGATGCCGTCATTGATAAATTCGACATTTATAGCATTCTGAGTTGACTTAAACCTGAAGCCATTAACGACATAGCCTGGCCAAGTCTTTATTTGCTTCTTCGGTCCCAGTGCCAGATAACGAACACTCTCATGAGTGAGTGTTGTTTCAGGCAATAAAACCTGTAAACAAATATTTACAATTTAAATGTTTCAGATTATATATTAATAATCTCAATTATAATTATAGTTACTTACGTATTTGCGAAACCATGACGGAAATGTACAATCAACCTCTCTTTGAAGTCCCTCATCGGTAATATCGGGTCTCCTCATTTTAATTTCATCTCTAAATACACTATTAGAGAAAATAAGAATATATAAGTGTAGTCACTTACTTCATCAAATTCGAGATTATAACGAGTGCAAGTGTACTGACTTACTTCTCCAAATCTCTCACTTCTTGTATGTCACAGTTTAACAAGACATATCGGTGAGCGGCATCATACTCGTCGTCTGTCAACTACCGTCTTTTACTAGCCCCAACAGGCTTGCCCCTTACATTGAATCTTCCTCCATCCTCAACGTCCTCGTCATTCCTTTGAGGTCTATTTTGATTTGTTTTAACATGAGTATCGAAATAAATGGAGCAGAAGTTTGAAACCTCTTCGATAAGATATGCTTCGCATATCGAAGCCTCTATATGAGCTTTGTTGCCAACTTTCTTCTTTAGATGGTATAGGTATCTAGAGAGACAAATTATCTTGAGAATTAAGAAAGAATTTTAAAATAAATAGAAATTCAGCTTAAATTATATCGATATTTATGTACCTTTCAAATGGGTACATCCATCGATAATGAACAGATGCACCGACACGGGCTTCGTATGCTAGATGAATCGGTAGATATTCCATACTGTCGAAGAAGCCAGGAGAAAATATTTTCTCCAACTTGCAAATTGTTAAGATAATCTTCTCCTCAAGTTCAACCATGTGTTGCACAGTCAACTTAGTTGAACAAATATCCCTAAAAAAATTGATAGTTCGGCCAACGGAACCCATACAGCAGAAGGCAACAACTCTTTCAAAGCAATGGGAAGTAATCTTTCCATAAACACGTGGCAATCATGACTCTTCATTCCCGTTAGCTTGCGTTCATTGAGGTCAACGCATCTAGACAAATTCGACACATAGCCGTCGGGAAATCTTAAAGTAGATACCCACTTGCAGATTATTAATCTATCTTCCTTGCTCAATGTGTATTGTGCTATCGGCTTACTTAATTGTCCAGCAGTTCCCCTTTGTATCAAGTTCAGATAAGGACGCTTGCATATCTCGGCAATGTCTTGTCTTGCTTTTGGATTGTCCTTCGTCTTTCCTTTAATGTCCATGACGGTATTGAAGACATTATCGAACACATTCTTTTCGATATGTATAACATCAAGATTATGCCTTATAAGATTATCTTTCCAATAAGGCAAGTCCCAGAAGATACTCCGTTTGGTCCAGTTATGGGTTTGTCCGAACCCATCGACACGATTGTTCGATGGATCTTCCATTACAGTGGGAAAATCCTTTACATCTTCCCAAATATCGTATCCCGATAATCTGGCAGGCGGATGAGAAAATTCTTATTTTCCAGCTCTGAATGCGTCCTTGTTCTTTCTCCAAGGATGACTCGCGAGCAAAAATTGACGATGACAATCAAAGAAAGAAGTTTTTCCTCCATGCTTAAGGCGGAACGCCTTACTATTTTGTATACATATCGGACAAGACAGGGTGCCGTGAGTACTCCATCCCGACAGCATACCGTATGCGGAAAAATCATTGATTGTCCACATCAGTGAAGCTCTCATCAGAAAGTTCTGTTTCCTGGAAATATCATACGTCGTGACGCCGATCTCCCACAGCTGTTTTAGCTCATCCACCAACGGCTGTAAATATATATCGATATTCTTTGTCGAATTTTGGGACCCGGTATGATAGCTGGCAAGAACATATAAGGAGTCTTCATACACATCCATGGTGGCAGATTGTAAGGGGTCAGAATAACCGGCCAGCAGGAGTATTGAGATCCCGACTGCCCGAAAGGGGCGAATCCATCAGAACATAGCCCCATGCGTACATTTTTGGGCTCTGCAGCAAAATCTGGATGGCAAAAACCGAAATATTTCCATGCCTCTCCATCCGAAGGATGTGACAATTCTCCATCGTCCTTTGTGCGTTCTTCGTTGTGCCACGTCATGTGTTCTGCTGTATTCTGAGACATATACATCCTCTGTAAGCGCTTCGTGATCGACAAGTAATGCATATACTTGTAAGGACGTCGTTTTCTAGTTGACTTTCCTTTTCCCCTGACTTCCTTGTAACGATCCGCATTACAGAAGCGGCAACTTTCTACATCTTCGTTCTCCTTGTAGTACAACATGCATTCGTTACGACAATAATCTATCTTGTCGTACCCCAGTCCCAGTTGTCGGACCATCATCTTCGACTTGTAGAAGTTTTTTGGAAGCTCTTTTGATTCCTTCGGTAACACCTCCTTCATTAGTTGTGTAATCCGATCATAGCAAGTTTGTGGCAAGTTAAAATCGGACTTTATGTTCAACAACCGCATCATCACTGACAGTACGGAATGTGGATCACAACCAGGATATAAAGAAGTTTTAGCATCTTGAAACATATCATAGAACTCCTTCGCCTCGGGATTAGGATCCTCCGGATCAAAATTAGGCCCTGCCGCGTCGTACACCATATCTCGTGCAAGGTTCTGCACGTCTCCATAATCAACGGAGCATTCGTCGTCATCGACGACAAAATCCGCTGCAGCATTATCATCAAAAGCATAAGTAGCAGCATTCGCAACCTGTCTTTCGGTATATAGTTCACCTTGCGATGACCACAGGCCGTAATCACGTACGAAACCCTTACGGGTCAAATGATCTCTTACACTCACCACTTCTTCGTAACGTCTATTACGATAATTACGACATGGACACTTGATTTTGTTACCGTCCATAAACTGAGCTTTGCTCATGGCATACTTAAGAAACACTTCCACGCCTGCCTGAAAATCGTCACTCACACCTATTCTGCTCTCATGTTGTCGTTTGTACATCCATGTACGATCAACGAAATAACGATCCATCACTGATTAGATGTAAAAATCTGTATAGTAAGACAAACTAAACAGAATTAGTATATAATCATGTAACTGGTGGATCCGCTAGTATTCTAGCTCGAGAAGAGAAAAATATAAATACAGTTGTTATTAATAGTTCGATACCGATAGTGCGATACCGATACCGATACCGATAGTGCGATACCGATACCGATAGTTCGATACCGATAGTTCGATACCGATAGTGCGATACCGATACCGATAGTGCGATACCGATACCGATAGTTCGATACCGATAGCATGGTTTAAAGTATCGGCCGATACCGATCCGATACGGCCGATACCGATACGGTTTGGCATGTTCCGATCCGATACCGACCGATACCAAATATTGACCGATACCGACTATGGGGGTCTTTGTTCCGGTCAATTCGGCAAAACCAATCGGTAAGGGTGACTACTATTTCATATAATTTCAAAACTACTAAGAAATAACGCTGAAATACTTAAAATTATGCCTAAATGTATAAAATATATGTTTTTAAATGTAAATAATTTATTAATAATTATTTGTTTTCCGATACCAAAGTCCGATACTCCGATACGATACCGCCGATACTACCGATATCGCCGATACCAATACTCATAGGAATAGTCCGAAACTGATTTCGATACCGATTGTGAACCTTGACCGATAGTGCGATACCGATACCGATACCGATAGTGCGATACCGATACCAAACTGAGTCAATCTATCTATTTCTAAATTACAAGAGTCCACTTCTAGGATATGGGAGCTATATCCTAAATATCTAGTCTAAAATTAACTTGGTTAGGATACTAGAGTGTCCTTATTATCTAGCAAGCACTACCTTAGTCTAGTCACACTAGCATTAATTACCTATAATTCCTACCATGTCTACAATCACACATTACACCCCAAGCCGTCCTGCATGCTAATTATAATAGGCACATATATATGTATATCACAGTTAGATGTATAGACCATGAACCCAAATACTGACTTATGCAGATGAAGAACTCGCACTGTCCTTGACACAGTGAACATATACACCATGAACCCAAACTCCATATTCACATTTACTAATCCAAACACCACCAAACTAATGGATAACACCCAATATGGATAACACATTATTTAGCCAATATATAAACTCAGATGAATTTGATAAGCAAAGTCCCCCGCCGCCCCCGACCAAAGCCCATCGCCCAGCCCCCGCCGCCCCCGCCCCAAGCCCGCCGCCCAGGCCCCGACGCCCCCGCCCCAAGCCAGCCGCCCAGCCCCCGACGCCTCCGCCCCAAGCCCGCCGCCCAGGCCCCGACGCCCCCGCCCCAAGCCCGCCGCCCAGCCCCCGACGCCCCCGTCCCAAGCCCGCCGCCCAGCCCCCGACGCCCCCGCCCCAAGCCCGCCGCCCAGCCCCCGACGCCCCCGCCCCAAGCCCGCCGCCCAGGCCCCGGCGCCCCCGTCCCAAGCCAGCCGCCCAGCCCCCGACGCCCCCCCCGACGCCTCCGCCCCAAGCCCGCCGCCCAGGCCCCGATGCCCCCGCCCCAAGCCAGCCGCCCAGCCCCCGACGCCCCTGCCCCAAGCCAGCCGTCCAGCCCCCGACGCTCCCACCCCAAGCCCGAAGTCCCCAAGCCCGTCGCCCCCGCTGTCCCTACGTCGACACCGCGACACAGAGAGAGAGAGAGAGAGAGAGAGAGAGAGGAGAGGACGTCGTCGCCATTCACCGAAGCCGCACAAGAGAGAGAGAGAGATACAGAGAGAGAGAGAGGAGAGAGATTAAATTTGGGGGGAATGCCAAAAGTTTCTTCCGCCTTTTCATTTAAGTCTGGAACGTAAATGTAGCGACGGAATAGCGACTGCTAATAATCCGTCGCCAGGTAGTCGCTATTATTGATTATCCGACTGAATATCCGTCGCTACGTAGTCGAAGATATGTCCTGCCAATTCTCTACACAATTCCCGCCAAATAATCGACTACGTCGCGACGACCGGAGATCCGTCGCTATAACACCGACACTCTAGCGACGGATGTGCAACCTTTTCTCCTCCTAAAATTAAAATAAAAATGGCAAAGACTTGTAGTCGGTAATCAGTCGCTGAGCGGCCACGAAACCGTCGCTAATACCGACGGAATAATTCCGTCGCTAATAATCTATCGCTAAATGAGTGTATTTTGGTAGTGTAAAATGCTATAAGGAAGAGAATAAAGCAATAAAATTGGAGTTCCTCCATGAAGCAAGTTGCACTTGCCTAGACCTCTCTCTCTCTCTGGTAGGTGAAGAAGTAATGGAGGAAAGAAGAGAGTAATGAAGAGAGAGAAGGAAGAATGGTTAATAAATGGTAGTGGTGGTGGTAGGTAGGGGGTTCACCCTTGGTTCATAATGAACCAAAGAAAATCGAGCCAAGCCGAACCAACCCAAGAATAAACCAAGCCAAGAAGGAAGCTAAGTAAGGAATCATGCAATACAAGATAAAATACGTACACGTATTCCAAAATACGTAATACGAACCACATGCATTACAACTCTACCCACCTTAAAAGAATTCCGTCCTCAAAATTTAATTAAGAGGCTAGAGAGACGAGGATAAGCTATATTAATCACAAGCAAGCTATAACTAGGCAAGCAATCACTCATTCAAGCAAGGAATCGAAGGCATGAGGCATAAGGATGATATTATACCTCACGAGTTAAACAAGCCGGGATATCGCGATCGGATATCATCCTCACGCTCCCATGTTGACTCACCCAAAGAGTGATGACCCCAAGCAACTCGGACTAACTTGATAGTCTTGTTCTTGAGTATCTTCTCTCTCCGGTCCAATATAGACACGGGCCTCTCCTCATACGAATGGTTGGTACCAACAACCAATTCCGAATGATCTAGGATGTGGCTCGGGTCCGGGATATACCATCGTAATTGGGATATATGGAACACGTCATGCACCTCGCTTAGCGACGGCGGAAGAGCGAGACGATAGGATACATCTCCTACTCGCTCCAGAATGTTAAATGGCCCTATATACCTAGGACTAAGCTTTCCCCGCACGCCGAAACGAATGATGCTACGGTTAGACAAAATTCTCAGGAATACATGGTCACCAACAGAAAACTCGAGAGGGCGCCGATGAGAATCGGCCCAATGGCGCTGGCGATCTTGGGCAACTCGAAGATGATCCCTGACTTTTTTGACTACTTCAACGGTCTGGGCAATCATTTCTGGACTGAGCATCTGCCTCTCTCCGACATCGTCCCAGGCTAGCGGGGATCTGCACTTCCTACCATATAGTGCCTCTAACGGTACCATCTGGATACTGGCTTGGAAACTGTTATTGTACGAAAAATCCACCAGGTGCAGGTGATCTTCCCAAGAACCACCGAAGTCAAGTGTACAAGATCTCAACATGTCTTCAAGAGTCTGGATTGTACGCTCCGACTGACCATCTGTCTGCGGATGATATGCTGAACTGAACTGGAAAAGAGTTCCCAAACTCTCCTGCAGGCTATGCCAAAAGTGAGACGTGAATCTTGAATCTCGGTCCGAGGTGATACTGACTGGCACTCCGTGCAACCTGACAATCTGCCTGAGGTACATCTCTGCTAACTGAGCTGTCGACTGACCAACTCTGAACGGGAGAAAGTGAGCTACCTTCGTGAGCCTGTCAACTATAACCCAAATAGCATCTCGACCAGCTGGGGACCTAGGTAATTCGGTCACAAAATTCATGGTCACATGTTTCCACTTCCATTTTGGAATCGGCAAGGGCGGAAGAAATCCAGCAGGCCTCTGATGTTCAGCCTTAACTTGTTGGCAGACTAAACAACGAGAGACATACAGGGCTATCTCCCTCTTCATGCCATTCCACCAAAAGTTCTGACGGATATCGCGGTACATCTTTGTACCGCCCAGATGAATGGAATACTGAGAACTGTGAGCCTCTGCCATGATTTTCTGTCTGATATCTCCTCTGGGTACACAAAGACGCTTACCATGCCTAAGTGTACCGTCTTCATGAATGCATAACTCGGGTCTTCGTCCTGCCTCACACTCTGCTCTGAGTCGCTGAAGCTTGGAATCTGCTGACTGCGCCATCCGGATCCTCTTGACTATAGTGGACTGAACTTGCATACTGGCCATCAATGCCACACTGGAAGGGAGATTCAATACCCATCTTCTGAAGATCTGCTAACAGCTCCGGTTGTGCTATTAGGAAATAAACTCCGGCTCTCCTGCTCAATGCATCTGCAACGACGTTGGCCTTCCCGGGATGATACTGCAAGTTGACATCATAATCTACAAGAAGCTCTAGCCACCTTCTTTGACGCATGTTAAGATCCTTCTGGGTGAAAACATACTTCAGGCTCTTATGGTCGATAAAAATCTCCGCCCTGTCTCCGTACAAGTAGTACCTCCACAACTTAAGTACAAACACTACTGCTGCCAGCTCCAAGTCATGGGTTGGGTAATTTCTCTCATGATCACGAAGTTGTCATGACGCATAAGCTATTACCTTCCCATGCTGTATCAGAACACATCCTAAACCTCTACCTGAAGCATCACAATATACTGAGAATCCTCCAGTTCCATCTGGAAGTGCGAGAATAGGAGCCGTCATCAAGTCTCACTTCAACTTCTCAAAAGAATCCTGACACTCTGTTGTCCAAGCAAACTGCACATCCTTATGGGTCAACTGGGTCAATGGCGATGAAATCCGAGCAAAGTCTGAAACAAATCGCCGGTAGTAGCTGGCCAATCCAAGAAAACTGCGAACTTCTGCAACAGTGCTGGGCACTGGCCATGACTCAATAGCCACAATCTTCTGGGGATCCACTTCTACTCCTCTTCGAGTGATGATGTGACCCAAGTACGAAATGCGATCGAGCCAGAACTCATATTTACTGAACTTGGCATACAACTGGTGCTCCCTGAGAATCTGAAGAACCATACGGAGATGTTGCTCATGCTCCGTCTCGCTCCTGCTGTAGATCAGGATGTCATCCAAAAACACAATCACGAACTGATCCAGATAAGGCATAAAAATACGATTCATGATATCCATGAATACAGCCGACGCATTGGTCGCTCCAAATGGCATCACTAGGAACTCCTAATGCCCATACCTCGATCTAAAAGCTGTCTTCGGGATGTCCTGCTCTCTGACTCTGATCTGATGATATTCTGAGCGCAAGTCGATCTTCGAGAATACTGCTGCCCCTTTGAGCTGATCAAATAAGTCATCTATCCTCGAAAGAGGGTATCTGTTCTTGATTGTCACTGAGTTCAAGGTACGATAATCAAAACATAACCTGGACGTACCATCCTTCTTTTTCACAAGAAGCATCGGGACTCCCCAAGGCGATCCACTAGCACGAATGAATCCTTTGGTTCGAAGTTCTTCAATCATTTTGTACAAGATCTCCAATTCTGACGGCGCCATCCTGTAGACTCTCTCTGACACTGGAGCTATTTCGGGAATCAAGTCGATAGTGAACTCGACCTTCCACTCTGGCGGCATACCTGGAAGCTCTTCTGGAAAAACATCTGGAAACTCTTCGACTATCCGGGGCAACTGTACTGCTGCTACTGCCATCCGCAATACTGGAGGAGAAGGCTCAACTGTGCCTCTGGAAAATGAAAACTCTGGCTCTCCTGGAATGCTAAAAACAACCCTACAAACATGGCAGTCTATTCTAGCATACTGGTTCCTCAACCAATCCATCCCTAGGATCACATCATAGTCGGCCATCGGGAACTCTATCAATCTAGCGGGAAATTCCTTACCGCCAACTACGATCCGACACGAGGAAAATACCCTATCGACTCCCATAAGTCCGTTACCAGTAAGTATATTGAGCCTTACTGATAATGACTCGGACTCCAATCCTATCCGTGTCGCGAATCGTGCAGACATAAAAGAATGCGATGCACCAGAATCAAATAAAGCTGAAGCTGGAAAGGAGTTGACGAGAATAGTACCTGCCACTACCTCTCCTGGTGCCAATCCTTTCTCTGCGGTCATCACCATAGCCTAACCATGCCCTCGGGGTGCTGGTCCCCTCTGCTGAAATCCTCACTGCCTATTCTGACTCAAGGCTTGGGCCTGAGTATGCTGCTGGAGGTTCTGCTGCTGGAATACCTGGGACTGAGGCGGCAAGGGCCTCGGCAATGGATACTGCTGCTACTGGACCGGAGCTGGTCCTCTCACCGAAGAGCTAGAAAGGTTGGACGATGATGAACCACCCCTATTCGGGCAGGATCCAACCCTATGGTCTGCTGCTCCACAAGCCAGACACAATCCCTGTGCCCTGCGACACTCTACCACTACATGGCCTGGCTTCCCACAATAAGAACATCCCACTGCGAAAGACTGCTTCTGCTTCTGCTGCTGCTGAGGGTACATCGGGGCTGAATGCTGAACCGACGTTACTGAGGCCGCTCGCCTCGGAGCTCCAATAGTCAAAGCCCTGGCTGTCGGGACTGGGGCTGAAGACTGATTCATCTGGCCGTGGAATCTCTTCCGACCTCCGGCCCTATCCACAATCCTCTGGAAGGTATACTCATGCCTCCTAGCTGCTCTCAAGACTGCATCAAAAGTATAATGCTCAAACTGCTCAACTGCCAACAAAATATCCAGGGGAAGCCCCTGCTGGAATTGCTGGGCTCTATCATACTCGGTTGCCACCAAGATGGGAGCAAATCGACTGAGTCTCGAAAACTCGCCGCATATCCATCGACCATCCTGTCCATCTGCTTCAGATTGGTGAACCTCGTCTGTAGATCATACCGAGCTACAGCATCAAAATACTTGGTCTGGAATCTCTCTCTGAACACCGCCCAAGCAATGGGTGCTGCTAATCCAACGGCCTGAGCCGCCCACCAGCTGCGGGCAAGATCTAATAACTGCAGGCGCACCACGGCTACCTTCTCATTCTCTGGGGTCCTGGCGGCTTCTAGAATCACCTCTGTGTCCTGAAGCCAAGCATCTGCAGCAATAGCATCTTCACTACCGTCGAAGAAGGGAGGGTTCAAGTGCTTGAAGCTGTTGACCGTGCTGTTACCCTGATGACCGCCCCTGGTCAAAGCATCCTTCACTGTCTGGTGCAAGGCATCTCCTCGACGATCTTGGGAAGCTATCAAGGTCCTGACGAGACCTACCAAAGTGCCATCATGCTGCTCGGCAGGCTGAACTGGCTGGACTGGTGGCTCTCCGTCAGAAGGCACGACTCTGGAGGCTACTCCGGAATGCTGGGCTTGATCCCTGGGTTGCTGCTGGTCCACGGGAAATGCTCCGCCTTACTGATTGGCAGGTCCAGGAACAATGCCGCTGAAGAAGACGACATGTGGAACAATAAGGAAGGACCAGGACACATCAATGATACAAGCATATGATCAGGATAAGAATCCAGGGATTCAGAAGATACGAGCAGAGATCAAGGGCAAATACTGATTGAGACATCTATTCGGTAAACCCTCACATATCTTGATTTATAAGACCTGCATGGGCCACCACTTAAACCATGTCACGTCCCAGAACCAGAATACTGGAGAGCGGGGGCAGACATAGCCAGCTACGTATATGAAATGGAATCCATCTCGCTATACAGTCACGGCTGTCTAGATACATGAGGGTTTACTACAAGCCAACCGTCTCTTATGGTCATCAACAAGCCTAGGATCTCAATCACAAGCAAGTAAGTAAATGTTACAAGATATAAGATTACCAAATATATAATAGTAAGGCGTCCCAAACATTACATATTCAGCTGATCATGAAGCTAGTCGTTACAAAATGTTAGGACTAGCAAGAGTTTAGTCATACATGATCAACCCTAGGATCTGTCAATCATGTTACAGCCCGTAGGCAGACAATAAGTAAGTGCAATCGAGCTAAACAGGTGCTCGTCGGCTAAATGCCTCAAAAAAATATTTTTACAATAAAGTGGGAGATCAAAAATAAACCCACTCGTTGCCCTGGTTACGTCTAGTCGCCACCATCGGACTGGAAAGTTGGTAGATCCTCTGGAGCTGCTCCGAAATCTGGCCATACAAAACCAGCTAGGTCAGACCCCAGAAAGAGCAAGTACCACAAAGGAAGCTTCACTTAGGAACTAAAACCAGCATTAGCACAGAAGATAATAATATATAGTAAAACTGGAGAAAATATAACATCACGAGGATATACGGTAAGATAACCATGGGACCATTCAGATAACCATGTTACAATCCTTAAACCAAACAAGGACCGGGATTGTAACCCTTCGTCTGAACCGAACTTGGTTTCTCCCATTTATCAGCAAGATAATGTAAGAAAATATAACAATCTATACCTTATGACTACTTTTGATCTAGTATGACTTTAGTAGCTAGAGGAGACCCCAGACTGATTACCTGCCATAATCATGTATGATATCTTTCCAACTGCATGATTTAGATAAGTTTTCTTAAGACCATGATTGTTGGGGATTTGACCTAGAAGGGTAGGATCATTTTAATTTCGAGGATGAAATTATTTTAAGGAGGGTAGACTTGTAGCACCCACTTTTTGAAATAAGGGTAATTAAGTCATTTTAGCCATTTTAGTCATTTTATGATTTTCTAGATATTTTTGGCTTGTGTTTGTTTTAGCATTTGGTTTAACCTTAGAAAATCCATATTAGAGACTAACCAAGTGTCACGACCCGCACCCGTTTTTTTTTTTACGGATACAAGACGTGTCCAACCCAGCCTACGCCGCAGTGTCGGCGGTAGAACGCTGTCACGGCCATGAAGATCAAAATTACAAATAATGCTCATTCACATAATTAATTTAACTTACAATGATCACAAGTTTTATATTTGTAAAAATATAAACTTGTACAAATAAATGAATGACTACAACTCAACCAACTAGCTAGTCTCTATGGCTTTGTCTGCAAGTATTCCCGTCACTCCCCAAGCTAAGTGAATCCACGGCTAACCTGAAAATATTGGTTTCCAGTCAGGAATGGAATGAGCACAATTCACTGAATGCAATTTCAAATAAAGAAAATGACTATAAACAAAGGTTAGTCATCAATCACGAGTTTTGAAAATAAACAGGAAATACAGAAAACCAATAGTAAATAAATAGACACAAAATACTTTCCCCAACTGTTAGAAGTACCTTTGATATGTGATCAGTCTGGGACACTACACCGCACGATCTACGAGATCTACTTGCATGAAAGATAAACACTGTCTACGAGATCTACTTGCAGAAAAGTAAACGAGGTCTACGAGATCTACTGCATAAAAGTAAACAATGTCTACGAGATCTACTGCATAAAAGTAAACAATGTCTACGAGATCTACTGCATAAAAGTAAACGAGGTCTACGAGATCTACTGCATAAAAGTAAATAATGTCTACGAGATCTACTGCATAAAAGCAAACAAATATCTATGAGATCTACTGCATAAAAGTAAACGAGGTCTACGGCCGGATCACACATCCTTGGTACTTCTCATTCCCGACTCAATAATTTATAATAGAGTATAGAAATCACATAATCAATTACTAATCAATGAAATATAGTAAAAATCAATATCGAAATACAGACAATAAACTGTACTCGCCTGTGGTCCTTTGCTGGTGAAACCGACAATCTGAACTACTCAATGTGCCACTATAGTCAAAACCCGTACAACAGTCTCCGGAAGCTGAAATAAACAATACCAATGATCTCAGAATAGTCCAATTAGCTATGATTGCCTGTCCTTACATCCAATTCTGGACACAGGGGCAAAACGGTAATTTCGGGCCAAAATGATGTCCGTCGTTGGACCCGCTTTGCACCGAAAAATGTGCCAGAGTCAACGGTCTCTAAAGTCGTCAAACTATATGTCTACGGATCCAGTTTTCTGATACAAACCCAACAGTATGTCCAAAGTTGGGTTTCGGCGGGCCGTACACAAAATCGCCCGTTGAGTGGGACCGTAGGGCCCGCAAAACGACGTACGATTCAACTGTCTCAGAATTGGACCAAACTTGGCATGCAGGACCAGAAAAATGATACGGTCCTGCTGGCATAAGTTTCGTCTCGATCTGATGAGCGTGCACAAAGTAATTGAGAAGTTTGCACAGAGGCCGATACGGAGAATTTCGACGGATACGCATCAAATTCGTCGCGCACACGCGACCAATTTGAATTCCGTCAAAGCCCACACGACCACGAAGTCGTTACACAGATTTCGATACTTTCGGTTCGCGATCACGTCGCCCAGATTGGCGGGACGCACGTCGTATCGAGAGATTTTATTGAAATTTTACTGTTTCAAAAACAGGTTTTTGGTCAATTTGAGACGTCGATTTCTCGACGCTCTGTCGATCAATTCAACTTCTGCAAAATGGGTTGCAGAGCCGTATAGGTTCTCTAGGTCTGTCTTTAAAAAGATTTTCTAAATAGTTACTGGGTTGCCAAGAATTTATCAGCAAACATAAGAAATCGGATTACCTATAAACTGTTTTTGAAACGATTTTTCCTTGATGTTACCATCAATTTTCGGGATCGATGGATCGGTTCACCTCAAAACTGAGTGTGGGGACTTTGAGAGGGTCAGGTAGGCTCTCTAGGGAAATTCACGAATTCGAAAACGACCTACTATACAAGGAGATATTGGCTCGATTAGAGAGGTACCTGGCTGTGTTGAAGAAACAGAGTATTGCTCTGTTCCTTGGTTCTGTCCTTGTCCGCGGGGTCGTCGGCCGTCCTCCGGCGACGAGCCACTGTCGGAGGGGGTCGCCCAGCGTTGGCGAAGGTCCCTTGATGGTGGCGGCTCAGAGGGGGTAGGGTTTTGATCTCTCAACATCTCTCTATCTCTCTCGGATATACGGATATATATTACCAGGGCTGCGTTTTCTACAGGGGGGTCGGGGCTCATGAGAACTTGTATTCTCTGCTGGTGGGTTTAGGAGTTAGGCCGGGTCGGGTATGGGCTTATGGGCTGGGGTTTTCTAAGATTTCTTTTTCTTTTCCTTATTTCTATTTAATAGTAACTAGGTATGTATATTTATACATTACAAGTATATGTATACGTATATATATTTATATATACACCTACACGTATGTATTTATATATATAAGCATACGTACACACATATTGTATTATTTTATTATATATACGTACCCGTATATATATATATATATATATATATATATATATATATATATATATATATATATATATATATATATATATATATATATATATATATATGTATATATATATATACACCATATATGTTTCATACATATATATATATATATATATATATATATATATATATATATATATATATATATATATATATATATATATATATATATATATATATATATATATATATATATATATATATATATATATATATATATATATATATATATACACCATATATGTTTTCATACATATATAAATTTATATGTATATGGTTAATACGTATCTATACCACATATTTATAAATACATACATACATACTTATATATATATATATATATATATATATATATATATATATATATATATATATATATATATATATATATATATATATATATATATATATATATATATATATATATATATTTTACATACATACATACTTATATATATATATATATATATATATATATATATATATATATATATATATATATATATATATATATATATATATATATATATATATATATATATATATAAGTATGTATGTATGTAAAATATATATATATATATATATATATATATATATATATATATATATATATATATATATATATATATATATATATATATATGTACATACACACACATGTAAATATTTACACAAGATGTATGTCTCTATATATCTTCCTATATACACACTTCAATAAGGTACATATTATAACCTCATCATATTGTATATATATATTTATTCCAAATATATATGACCCTATATATCAATATATATATATCTACGTCTCAATATATATTCATGTGAATACTAGTATAATAGTATCCATAAAAATCTAATTAAAATACCAGTATTATCTATTCCTAGATTAGGGCCTATTTTATACAAAAGTCACTAAATATCACTAAAAATAATATTTATAATATTATTATACGGATACTTAGAAATATTCCTCAGTTAATTAAAATGAAATACAACGCCATCTTATAAATACGTCAACACGAATGTCATTGGACGTCTCGCCTGACTACAAGGGCTTGAGCTCAGTTCCGATCCAGTCCGGGCTGGTTTGGTACAACCGAGTCTCCTAATATCAAATAATATTAAATATAAATAATTAAACTATTTATAATGGTCATGTCACAACTTAGCCTGGTTTTCCTAGTTAGGGCATCACTATGGCTTGGCCTTCCTTGGCATGGCTAACACACTAGTCAAAGCACGCCACTGCACTATCCGTGCCATGATTTCTAGTCACCTTGTACTCCAAATTTAATCATGATTAAAATCATCTACCATAATAATTAACTAATAATTATTTATGGAAACTCCAAAAATTACTATTTAATTCAATAAATAAAATATAATTAAAAAATTCCAGGAAGAGGGGTTACACCAAGACATATGATGATCATCTAGCTAATTAGAATTTATTTTAGGCTTTGGTTCAACTTAGAAGGCCATTTGACCATTTTTAGGCTATTTAATTAATTGGCCTTTTTAGCCTTTCTGTTAACGGGCTTAACTCAACTTAGATGGAGAAGAGGGGCCCATGAACCAACCTTAACCCTAGAGGGACTAGTATGGCCGGCCAAAACAGGAAACCCCCTCCCTATATAAGCATTGCATTAGTTTTGACACCCCTTTACAAAACCCTAGTTTCCAGCTCTCCAAAACCCTAACTTTCTCATCCGACCTTCGTTTTACCTCAAACGAAGTATGTTGTGATCATGGGAAGGAGGAGAACTTGCTGGAGCATTGCTAGCAAGGAGTTGGAGGCGTTTGCTCAGTGGAAACTGGTCATCTCATTGATCGAAGAGTCAGTTTCATTGGTATTTCAACTCTCAATAGGTAAACACCTAAACACTATAGTTTTTCCTAATTTTTCTTCATGGTAGCATGCATCTAGGTACCCTCGACCCACCCATGAAGTTTGGTGAAATTTTGTGTCTGTTTGATAGGCGTGTCGGACACGTATCGGATTAGGGTTTAATGTGTTCGATGAATTATCTCTTAGAATTTGATACTGTTATTATTGCAAACTAATTTCGTGATTTGATAGCCCTAGATGTAGGGATTCCTAAACCCTAGGTTTGTGCAAGAGTCGACACGTATTCGTGTCCAAAACTGGACACGCACGCGCAGCACGAGGACCGCGCGCGTGTCCTGCTGCTGCCGTGTCCGTTCTCGATGGACACGACGACTCGATGCACAAAAATTGGTGAGTGGGTAGGGGCCATATCTGACGTGGTGCTCGTAAAATTTGGTATGGGTTCGTGGAGAATCGAGGGAGAAATCGACGTGGCACTGATTTGGCATGTCGCGCGCGCGTTAGTTTGCGGCGTCCGATACGCGCGTCGTGCGACTCGGACACGTGTCGTGCGGCCAGTGCAGACACGTGGGCTTGTAGCCCTATAGGTGGGCTACATGTAGGAGCAACCACGTGTCACAATTCATTCTGTGTCGAGCCCTAGGTCGCATGACACGCGTGCACGAGAACTGGATCCCAATTTTGATACACGAGTATTCTGGACACTTCGTGTCCTAATACTTGGACACAATGACACCTGAACCTCATGTTCAAACACGTGACACTTTGCCAACCCTTAGTTTCGATTATCATTAGGTTTTCGAGGGTTTTAGGTCATGTTAGGTTGTGTTTGGGTATCGGGCTTTAAAGCTCAGTTTTCCCTTTACTGTTCAATATTGCTGTTCGGTTTCAGTTGCAGATTTCAATTTGAATTCTGTATAAAAACCCAACCTATAGGTCCTATATTACCCAATCTAGGAGATACTTGCTAGTTTGCGTTATGGGGAAGGTTGTATTCGAGGTTGGGGTAGCCATAGGATTGCTCGGGTTTAAATTCCAGTTTTCCTTTACTATTCAGTATTTGTTCTGTCCCAGTTTCAGTTTTTGAATGATAATTCCTGTATTAACCAAACATACAGATCCTGTAAGACCACATCTATGTGATACTTGCTAGTTTGCATCATGGGGAAGGCTATGTTCGAGTTTTGGTTTTGACTTGGGGTATTCAAGTATAAATTAATATAGAGTATCATGCCTATAGCTGATACTTGGGTTGGTGTAGGTTTGATTTTAGGGATGCTGAGTTCAGTTACTTGTGTCACTCCCCGTTCCCAGAATAAGTATTTTATACGTGTACTTCTTGAATGTATTTATTCAATATTTATCATGCATTTGTTCTGTATTTAAATTCTTCAATTTCACGCTTATTAATTTTCCTGTATTTTATTTTTTGCTTTTTTTTGGCTCTCGGTTCATTTCGGTTCATGATAAACCAACTTTGTGTGGTTTGGTTCAACATGGAAAAGAATGGATGGCTTGGATTTGGTGGAGAGAATGAATGGTGGAGATCCACTTGACCTTGATATAAAAGTTCTTCTTTCATTCTCTCTCTTCATTCATCATATTTTACTCCTCCACCAAATCCTAACCCACTTGTGAGAGGCAAGTACATCTTGCACACCATGAGGAATTTCATGCATCCCCATTTATTTTTAGTCTATGTTGTTCATTTTCTCTTCCTCTACAAGTTTAGGTCTTGAAGTTCTTGATTTCCATGGATGGTTGGGTGTAGATCTAAGTTTTAAGTTTTGGTTTTCCTATAAATTTTAGGGTTTTGATCTATCAAATATTGTTGTTTTCGAAAATAAGTGGTTCCATGTTGTAGAGAATTTAATTCTACTAAAGTTTGGCATTTGAAAAGTTAGATTTCGATTTGTTTTGTGGAAGTTATGGAAGAAGTATTTTGTTCGTTCTATATTCATCTGCAGCAGGAGGTGCATGTCGTAGTAGGCGCATGATGGTGTCGCGAATGAGCCGCATGAGGAGCATGTCACAGTAGGCGCATATGATGTCGCGAATGAGCCACATGAGATGCATGTCGCAGTAGGCGCATATGATGTCACGAATGAGCCGCATGAGGAGCATGTCACAGTAGGCGCATATGATGTCGCAAATGAGCCGCATGAGGCGCATGTCGCAGTAGGCGCATATGATGTCGCGAATGAGCCGCATGAGGCGCATGTCGCAGTAGGCGCATATGATGTCGCGAATGAGCCGTATGAGGAGCATGTCACAGCAGGCGCATATGGTGTCGCAGTTGAGCCGCATGAGGCGCATGTCGCAGTAGGCGCATATGGTGTCGCAGTTGAGCCGCATGAGGCGCATGTCACAGTAGGCGCATATGGTGTCGCAGTTGAGCCACATGAGGCACATGTCGCAGTAGCCGTATATGGTGTCGCAGTTGAGCCGCATGAGGCGCATGTCGCAGTAGGCACATATGGTGTCACAGTTGAGCCGCATGAGGCGCATGTCGCAGTAGCCGCATATGGTGTCACAAATGAGCCTCATGAGGCGCATGTCGCAGTTGAGCCGCATATGGTATCGCAGTTGGGCCGCATATGCCGCATGAGCCGCATGTCGCAGTTAGTCCGCATGCATGTCGCAGAATAGGCCGCATAATGCCTATTTTGGTTGTTTCTGACTATTACATGTCCTAATTGACGAAATTGTGGCTAGAATTTCTTCCAACTCCCAACATGAAATTTGTAGATCTTTTCCTTGGCTTCAAGAATATGTTACCAACTATTTTATACTAGTTATGGACTCGACCATGCTTAATACTAATTTGACTTTTATGCCTCATCACGAATTGACCCCGACTGTTACTTGACTAATAATTGATCATGCGTTCCTAGTTAGAACTAAGAGACTGGCTAGTCGTCTTATTAAATTGAATGAATGAGACACGTTCATATTAACTATGAACTATTATAATCGATTGGCCGATCCCGAATATTGACATACAGGCACACATGCAGGCTTCAATTTATTTATTTATTTTTCTACCAAAGCAACATGTGTACTTGATGGTCAAGGCATAATTATTCCGTGGTTAGTTTTGATTGTTGCATTACGCTATGTAAGACCTACAACCTAACCGCACGGGTATCGTTGTAGAGTTGGGCATATCGTACTTGTACGGAAGTACTCATTTGAATGACTATGATCCACGGCATGGGATTTTACTCAACGTAGAGACTATTAAGTTAAATAAAATAATGATTGCATGGAGAGAATAGATTCCTGAGTTCTTACATGGCAGCCCTCTTGGGACTAGTAGTGCCCGACAGGCCGGTTGGTCCCCACAGATACTGTAAATCTGTCACACGGGCAGGGAGCGGTATCTGGTTATATTATCTATTATATATTGTATATTGATGACGGGCGTCCCGCTGGGACTCGTCTAATTCATGATTGGCGCAATTGATTGACTGGGTAAACTAGCCTTGCTTGTACATAGTAAGAACTGAGGAATCCTTTATTGCATAATTCCAGGATAACTTGGAACTCACAGTAGCAAGCCGTAGTAGTTGCATGGCCGTTTAAATTGATTTGTTTGTGTACTGTACCTACTCTGTTACCTAACTGAGATGATCAGAATGTCAGGGCATGACGGGCCAACTTCTGTCCTTATTTGGTTGGGAGGTTGGTTCGAAGTGTCGTGATGTTATATGAATCCATGTGGCAAGCAGAGATCTACTTATCATATTCTCTTATTACTGATTTTAATTCCTCATATCGTGCTTCCTTGTGGTACTTGCTATTGGAGGTCTAACCTCTCTGGTTTTGTATGACCAGATTTAGAGCCGGTCCCCGAGGACTCAGCTTACTTCCACCTCCAAGATGGTCAATACTAGAGGGATGATCGCAGAAGGACTCGAGTGGGTTCCTTACTTCCCCGCTCATTTTGTTATTTACTTAATACCTTGCCTTTTGGCACCGACATGTTAGTCAGATTGTCTTGTACTTACTTTTACATAATTGTAATTAAGTCAGACTGCAGCTGATAACAATTGTATACACTTTGCTACATCATCTGGCTATGTTTTGTGAAGCCAGATATCAAGAACATTTTGACTGAGCGTTTGGGACGTCTTACTGCTTTATCTTACATGTTCTCTATTTCTGTTTCTTATTTGAATGATTGAGACAATAGATGTGAAATGACCATAGTGAGACTTTTATGTAGTATGCACCCCCTCGTCTTTTAGACAGCATTGATCGTATTATACGGTATTCATCTACCCGTAATACGTAGCTGGCTGAGTCATTCTCCCGCTCTCCAGTATTCTGGTTCTGGGGCGTGACAACTTGATTAGTTGGGATTGATTTCAATAGTGCCAAGTCCAGTTGGTTGTTAGCAGGAATTAGTAATGCCAAGTTTAGTTAGTTTAGTTTAGTTTAGTTAGTTGATAGTTAAATAGTTGGTTGAAGTTAAAGTAGAGATTTACATGTATTGTGTATTAGTTAGGATAGAAACTGATTTTTGAAGAAGTAGTATATGTATGGGTGTTGGTGATGAAGAATTCAGGAAGTAGGAGGCAGTAGGAAACTGCAGTAGCAGTAGGCCTTGGCCTAAGTGCATGGTCCTAGGGTGTGGATACTTTAAGTTGATTGTGAGGTTAGGATTTAAGATTACCTTATTCTAAACTAGAAATTTTCCTAAGAAATACCTAGACTAGAGTCTTGGTATATGCTAGTCTAAAGTATAGATATTAGATATAGGGTATTATGAGTTAAAGTATTGTGAATTACATTGGTTGTTAGGATTAGGCTTCTTGGACCTAAGATAACACCAACTCAATACCCAAAATCAACTCTAGGACTGGTAGTGACCTAAAAATTGACTTATAGACTAGTTGACCAAACTTTGACCTAGTTTGACTAGTCTGGTTGACCAAAGTTGACCCAATGTTGACTTTGACTTAGATTGACCCAAATCATGTAGAATTTGCATTAAAGGCTTTCCTTATGATATTTTAGACTGTATTATGACATGTGGTTGTTTTAAATAGGATCTTATTACTCCAGTCCAGTCACTTTTCATCATCAGCAGTTCGGATTGCCAGACGAGTACATTCTCTGATCTTTTCATGCTTCTTTGGATATGTACTCTTATTATAGACTAGTATACTTGATGCTGACACGACATTCACACGGATCAGTACCCTCTGGATCTTTTCATGCGAAGTTATCCCCTCGGATACATCGAGTATGTCATGTTCATGTACTTTATCATGGCCATCATGTACTCCATGTATTCATATTTATCCATGTGCACTCATATGTTATTCATGTACACTCATGACCATATGAGCTCCATGTATACAGTAGTTGTTATCCATGTGCAATAACATATCATGCATTGATCCTTGTGTATTGATTGGGGGCAGGAAGAGTGTAGTTGGTTATGTGATCATTATCCCCAGTAGTTATCCATGTGCATTCCATAGCCGTATCCATGTGCAACCCAAGCTGTTTACATAACCAATTCATGCTCTGATTCACGTAGAAGGTTATATTTTTATTTATCATATTATATCTCAGTTTATATCTTCTCTCTTGTTGATTTCTCTTTACAGCGATTCATGTATAGTTTTCTATAGCTTGCTTTATATATCCATTCCTGATATGAACTGTTGTGAGAGATATGTGCTCGTTCCGTCCTGACTGGGCATGTTAAAAAATTTACAGGTGATGATGAGGAGTACTGTCCTACTTATTATGGCATTGGCTTAGATGACACTGGCGACATGGACCCACAGGAGGATCCCACAGTTGCTGAGGACTTGCCCATAGTCTAGCTGAGACTTAGTACTTTATTTGTATTTTTTTGTTTGAGACTTCATGAGTTGTACTTGAAATTATTTCTGATGGTTTACACCTAGACTTTTATTGTGACTCTCTTGAGATTCTTCTTCTATTCCATCTTAGTATTTTGATTGAGTTACGTATTATTTTACTCTCTATTCATAGCTTATTTAGATTGTATTAGAAATGGTGACTCAGGACAGCGTTCTACCGCCGACACTGCGGCGTAGGCTGGGCGTTCGTTACTTCTCGTGACCTTACACTGGGTACGGGTCGTGACACGTTTTTAGTGGTGGCCCATGCAGGTCAGTCCCAATCACAACTAGTGTGATTCGTAGTGGTACTCGAACTAGAGTATCACTACAGCCTGCAGTAGGATATAGGATAAGTTAAGGTACTCAATCATATTAGGAAAACTCTTATCAATTCTTGCTGTTAATTGTCTCCTTTTTGAAAACAACTGTCCTCCTTTGATGATTTCGCTTCTTTTTTTAGTAAATTGATTCCTTGTTCGATCTATCTTCAAGATAGTTATGGAGACCCGATTCATCTCTTCGGTCCATGCAGGACCAGATTCGTATTAGTGCGATGTCGTGGTAGTACGGCAATTTAGTTATATTGCTACGAGCCTGCTATAGAATATAGAAAGTAAGGTGTTAGAATGAGATGATACTCAATCACTATTAGAATTTCCTGAGAGATTCCTGGGACGACCCTTGAGAATCTCATTTTGAGCTTCGATTTAAATTCCTTTTCCCTTATTTTAATCCACCTTCCTCCCTTGATTCTTGCATCTTGTTTGAACTCTTGTCACCAATACCCTTACTTCCTTGTGCTTAATAATGGTTAGGAAGATGGCTACACTTCTATATACTCATTGGTCAAATATATGGCTAGAAGGATTACATTAAGGAATTGGAATACACGGAGATTTTGACTAAGTTATAAGAGCTTTTCTAAAAGGATGATTTAATGATTAGTAGTTTGTAAGTTGGGATATTACCAAAGAAATTTATCTTGAAGATTCTAAGTAGTAATCACCAGAGGATTATAAAATTATATTTTGATACTGGAGGAAAATAGTTAAAATCTATATGAATCGATTTCAGGAATTGATGTGATTCATGAATTATTGGATTATGATTATACATCTTTGAACGTATATAGATTGGTTTGATAATGATCAAAAAAAGGGGTGGCAGTATGAACCATTAAATTGAGTAGTGCAAGTTGTGATGTATATGTTTATTGAATTTCAAATTTAAGCGGAAGCAATGATATTAAAATTTGGTTTAAAAGATTGGGAAGATATGAAAACGATTGTTTTGGAAAAAAAATCTCAAATTTGGAATCGTGTCAATTGATTGAATATTTAAAAATCTATTTAGATTTTGGTTTAAGAAGTAGTGATCATGTTTCAATGACTTAGAAAGAGAAATTATGGTTGATAAGTGCGTTAAAATACTGAGCTGTAAATGCTATATTGCAGTGATAAGCTAAGTGTCTATTTTGAGGATTATTTGAGATAAATTGGGAGTTCTTAAAGTTATGAAGTGATATAGAATTTTATGGATTCATGATTCATTAATTCTGGAGTTTAAAGTTGGATTGAAATGTTAAATTTTGGAAAGGTTAGTAGTAATGTGATAAAAGTTATTATGAGATTTATGAAAAGGATTTAAATGTTAGTCGTGATTAGATTGGAAGGCTTAGAGTGAATACAAATTGAGGTAGTTATTTTGAAATTTCTTTTTTTAAAGGAATAAAATGGTAGGCCACCAAGGTAACCTTAATGAGATAGAAGTGTTCCACACTAATTGCCATATCACTCATGACTATGATAGTAGTATATACTCCAGTGTTGTTAGTCGTCTGCCAAACTATGGGACTGTATCTCAATCTTGACTTACTCAACCTTTTCTCAAACCTAGATCTTTCATTGTGACTTTCTAACCGTTTGTATTTGATCGTTCCTTAACAGTATTTACCTTTAGTACTGTGTCCCTAAATTGTTTTACTGGACTCTTAATTAAATTTATTTCATGCTTCAACTTGATTTCCCTTATTCTCGTATTAGTTGTCACCTCTTGAACCCTTACCTTCTATTTTAGATTCCTTGACGTCCCTTACCACGATACTAAATTACTTTCTGACTTAAATTCGAGATCCAACCATGACTCAATTCTTTCGACCCGACATGTGATGGTGTTCTTCTTGTTTCTTTAAATGCTTAATCTTGTACCTTATCTCGATTGCTTGACCAGTTTAGTTAAGAATGTTGGACTATTATATTTTTCTTCTTCATCATTTCCTCTCTTATATTTTGACTACCTTATGTTGCTAATTTAGCCTTAGTTTTGCAAGCTTATCTCTTTTTCGAGCTTGATCATGACATATTTTATTGGGTCGACCCACTAACATATTGTCTAATCAGAACTGGTGTATGATGGTCTGATCAACCTAGTGCACTTTGGTTCGCTTTTATATATTACTCTACGTAGATGAGACTCTAGGGCATATGTCTCATCCACGACAGCTTTGGCAATTCTTCTTGAATTATTTTCGTCGTCTATGAACCACGTATTGTACTCTATAGCATCGTCTTTGAACTCTTTTTTGCTTTTGTCTTTCACATATTTCAGAAAGACAAGGCACTGTACTTAATAGGTCAAGTCAGGGTATCACGTTTAGCTGCCTTATCAAAAGGAGGAAATTGACTTATTTCTATATCCTCGCAGTATCCTTTAGGATTTCAATGGTGTTGAATTCTAAACCCTTGATCGCGACCAGTCGACTTGGTCATTCCCTTATCATCCAATGATTGGAACCTTATTTAATTGAATTAATTCAATTGTGACATGGATTTCGAGTCTTGGATACTCGTGCCTAGACTTCAATGACCTCGTTCTCCATCTTGCCCAAACCTCGATTCATCCTGGATTTGATCAACTTAGATCATATCGAGACTAAAATTTCTTATAGATATATATATATAGTGTGCTTGGATTTCAGTGTTATTGACAGTCGTGCTTTAAACTTTCAATTTTGATCATCTTTAGAATAGTAATGCTTTATGGTTAATTTCAGTTGTTTTTTTTATTATCACCAGTATTTGTGTAGGACGATAGACTGCCTTACAGCCCGATGATTTATTATTTTTCCTTATCTTTTCCAGAATGGCACCCATGACCAGAGTTTGTCCCCAGTGCACAGCTATAATTCCGGATGAGACCGAGATTGTACTTTCCCCTTCTATTGCTCAGGAGGTGTTAGTAGCCTCACCGGAGAATTTTTCTCCATCTTCTATCCTTCAGGAGAGGACTGCAGTTCAGCCGGAGATTGAGGGCCTTCCTTTGCCTCCCAGAGTGGTACCCCATGCCATTCCTGATGGAGCTCATATTTACAGACTTCTTTAGAATGTGCAGGAGGTGCAGAGACTTCAGGCCGAGCTTATGAGAGAGCAGAGTCTCAGTTTTCAACTGTTATGGGATTACATGCATTCGAGGGAGGAGCCTAGTCCTAAGAGAGCGAGGAGCAGTTTATATCCAGAGCCTCAGGAGTACCCAGGCTTTCAGTTTAGACCAGCTTATCCAGTTCAGATTCCTGTCCAGCAGAGACCAGTTGAGTGGGTGCCTATCTGTACTTTCTGTAAGAAGCTTGGGCACGTATGGAAGGACTGTAGGAAGAGACTAGGATTGTGCCTATTTTGTGGGTCAGCTGCACACAAAATACGAGACTGTCCTACTACACTTGCACCTAGTCGAGGCCTACCTCCAGGAGAGAGTTCCAGCTACCAGGCCTAGTAGAGGTGAGTTCTTGACCTATACCTTATCCTATCTTGATGGTTATTGTACCCTACCATGATGTTTGTATGCTTGATACCTTATGACTACTTTTGATCTAGTATGACTTTAGTAGCTAGAGGAGACCCCAGACTGATTACCTGCCATAATCATGTATGATATCTTTCCAACTGCATGATTTAGATAAGTTTTCTTAAGACCATGATTGTTGGGGATTTGACCTAGAAGGGTAGGATCATTTTAATTTCGAGAATAAAATTATTTTAAGGAGGGTAGACTTGTAGCACCCACTTTTTGAAATAAGGGTAATTAAGTCATTTTAGCCATTTTAGTCATTTTGTGATTTTTTTAGATATTTTTGGCTTGTGTTTGTTTTAGCATTTGGTTTAACCTTAGAAAATCCATATTAGAGACTAACCAAGACATATGATGATCATCTAGCTAATTAGAATTTATTTTAGGCTTTGGTTCAACTTAGAAGGCCATTTGACCATTTTTAGGCTATTTAATTAATTGGCCTTTTTAGCCTTTCTGTTAATGGGCTTAACTCAACTTAGATGGAGAAGAGGGGCCCATGAACCAACCCTAACCCTAGAGGGACTAGTATGCCCGGCCAAAATAGGAACCCTCTCCCTATATAAGCATTGCATTAGTTTTGACACCCCTTTACAAAACCCTAGTTTCCAGCTCTCCAAAACCCTAACTTTCTAATCCGACCTTCGTTTCACCTCAAACGAAGTGCGTTGTGATCGTGGGAAGGAGGATAACTTGCTGGAACATTGCTAGCAAGGAGTTGGAGGCGTTTGTTCGGTGGAAACTGGTTGTCTCATTGATCGAAGAGTCAGTTTCATTGGTATTTCAACTCTCAATAGGTAAACACCTAAACACTATAGTTTTTCCTGATTTTTTTTCATGGTAGCATGCATCTAGGTACCCTCGACCCACCCATGAAGTTTGGTGAAATTTCGTGTCTGTTAGATAGGCGTGTCGGACACGTATCGGATTAGGGTTTAATGTGTTCGATGAATTGTCTCTTAGAATTCGATGCTGTTATTATTGCAAACTAATTTCGTGATTTGATAGCCCTAGATATAGGGAATCCTAAACCCTAGGTTTGTGCAAGAGTCGACACGTATTCGTGTCCAAAACTGGACACGCACGCGCAGCACGAGGACCGCGCGCATGTCCTGCTGCTGCCGTGTCCGTTCTCGATGGACACGGTGACTCGATACACGAAAATTGGTGAGTGGGTAGGGTCCATGTCTGACATGGTGCTCGTAAAATTTGGTGTAGGTTCGTAGAGAATCGAGGAAGAAATCGACGTGGCACTGATTTGGCCTGTCGCGCGCGCGTTAGTTTGCGGCGTCCGATACGCACGTCGTACGACTCGGACACATGTCGTGCGGCCAGTGCAGACATGTGGGATTGTAGCTCTATAGGTGGGCTACATGTAGGAGCAACCACGTGTCACAATTCGTTCTGTGTCGAGCCCTAGGTTGTGTGACACGCGTGCACGAGGACTGGATCCCAGTTTTGATACGCGAGTATTCTGGACACTTCGTGTCCTACTTGGACACAATGACACATGAACCTCATATTCAAACACGTAACACTTTACCAACCCTTAGTTTTGATTATTATTAGGTTTTCGAGGGTTTTAGGTCATGTTAGGTTGTGTTTAGGTATCGGGCTTTAAAGCTCAGTTTTCCCTTTACTGTTCAATATTGCTGTTCGGTTTCAGTTGCAGATTTCAATTTGAATTATGTATAAAAACCCAACCTACAGGTCCTACATTACCCAATCTAGGAGATACTTGCTAGTTTGCATTATGGGGAAGGTTGTATTCGAGGTTGGGGTAGCCATAGGATTGCTCGGGTTTAAATTCCAGTTTTTCTGTACTATTCAGTATTTGTTCTGTCCCAGTTTCAGTTTTTGAATGATAATTCCTGTATTAACCAAACATACAGATCCTGTAAGACCACATCTATGTGATACTTGCTAGTTTGCATCATGGGGAAGGCTATGTTCGAGTTTTGGTTTTGACTTGGGGTATTCAAGTATGAATTAATATAGAGTATCATGCCTATAGCTGATACTTGGGTTGGTGTAGGTTTGATTTTAGGGATGCTGAGTTCAGTTACTTGATTAGTTGGGATTGATTTCAATAGTGCCAAGTCCAGTTGGTTGTTAGCAGGAATTAGTAATGCCAAGTTTAGTTAGTTTAGTTTAGTTTAGTTAGTTGATAGTTAAATAGTTGGTTGAAGTTAAAGTAGAGATTTACATGTATTGTGTATTAGTTAGGATAGAAACTGATTTTTGAAGAAGTAGTATATGTATGGGTGTTGGTGATGAAGAATTCAGGAAGTAGGAGGCAGTAGGAAACTGCAGTAGCAGTAGGCCTTGGCCTAAGTGCATGGTCCTAGGGTGTGGATACTTTAAGTTGATTGTGAGGTTAGGATTTAAGATTACCTTATTCTAAACTAGAAATTTTCCTAAGAAATACCTAGACTAGAGTCTTGGTATATGCTAGTCTAAAGTATAGATATTAGATATAGGGTATTATGAGTTAAAGTATTGTGAATTACATTGGTTGTTAGGATTAGGCTTCTTGGACCTAAGATAACACCAACTCAATACCCAAAATCAACTCTAGGACTGGTAGTGACCTAAAAATTGACTTATAGACTAGTTGACCAAACTTTGACCTAGTTTGACTAGTCTGGTTGACCAAAGTTGACCCAAGGTTGACTTTGACTTAGATTGACCCAAATCATGTAGAATTTGCATTGAAGGCTTTCCTTATGATATTTTAGACTGTATTATGACATGTGGTTGTTTTAAATAGGATCTTATTACTCCAGTCCAGTCACTTTTCATCATCAGCAGTTCGGATTGCCAGGCGAGTACATTCTCTGATCTTTTCATGCTTCTTTAGATATGTACTCTTATTATAGACTAGTATACTTGATGCTGACACGACATTCACATGGATCAGTACCCTCTGGATCTTTTCATGCGAAGTTATCCCCTCGGATACATCGAGTATGTCATGTTCATGTACTTTATCATGGCCATCATGTACTCCATGTATTCATATTTATCCGTGTGCACTCATATGTTATTCATGTACACTCATGACCATATGAGCTCCATGTATACAGTAGTTGTTATCCATGTGCAATAACATAACATGCATTGATCCTTGTGTATTGATTGGGGACAGGGAGAGTGTAGTTGGTTATGTGATCATTATCCCCAGTAGTTATCCATGTGCATTCCATAGCCGTATCCATGTGCAACCCAAGCTGTTTATATAACCAATTCATGCTCTGATTCACGTAGAAGGTTATATTTTTATTTATCATATTATATCTCAGTTTATATCTTCTCTCTTGTTGATTTCTCTTTACAGCGATTCATGTATAGTTTTCTATAGCTTGCTTTATATGTCCATTCCTGATATGAACTGTTGTGAGAGATATGTGCTCGTTCCGTCCTGACTGGGCATGTTAAAAAATTTACAGGTGATGATGAGGAGTACTGTCCTACTTATTATGGCATTGGCTTAAATGACACTGGCGACGTGGACCCACAGGAGGATCCCACAGTCGCTGAGGACTTGCCCATAGTCTAGCTGAGACTTAGTACTTTATTTGTATTTTTTTGTTTGAGACTTCATGAGTTGTACTTGAAATTATTTCTGATGGTTTACACCTAGACTTTTATTGTGACTCTCTTGAGATTCTTCTTCTATTCCATCTTAGTATTTTGATTGAGTTACGTATTATTTTACTCTCTATTCATAGCTTATTTAGATTGTATTAGAAATGGTGACTCAGGACAGCGTTCTACCGCCGACACTGCGGCGTAGGCTGGACGTTCGTTACTTCTCGTGCCCTTACACTGGGTTCGGGTCGTGACATTATGTCACCTCCATTCGGAGTGTATAAACTGTATAGGTACCTTATAACTGTTAGATGTATGTGACCTAGGACAGCGTTCTACCGTCGATACTGCGGCGTAGGCTGGACGTACCCACGTCTCGTGCCCTTACTCTAGGGTGCGGGTCGTGACACATTTTTAGTGGTGTCCCATGCAGGTCAAGTTTGTGTAGTGGTATCCGAACTAGAGTATCACTACAGCCTGCAGTAGGATTAGGATATATTTTGAAGGTACTCAATCACATTAGGAAAAACTCTAAAATTTGCTACATTATTATCTTTCCTTAAAATAAACCGTCCTCCCTTGATGTTATCGCTTTATTCTCAGTGATTGTCCTCTCGTTTGATCTGTCTTCAGGATGGTTATGGAGACGCGATCTCATCGTCTCGATCGGAAAGACACCACTGAGGGGTCTGCCACTCCTCGTCCTGATCAGCAGGGCCCCGAGACTGCAGCTCCTGTTATGCCAGCTCAGGCTGGTATATCTGTAGCTTATGGGAGTGCACCTTTTTCCACTCCGAGACTTTCTCCAGTCATCCCGAACGTTCTTCAGCAGCAGTCGCCATCAGGATCAGAGGACGTGGCGCAGTTATTCTCCTTCTTCCAGCCAATAGTGGAAACTCAGCGACAACAGTTGTTCAAGAGGGGACATGACATTCATGGAGTCAGCAGCAGTGGAGGTCAGGCTAAGAGACCTCACGTACAGATTCAGCATCAGTATCAGCAGGGGCCTGTTCAGCAGCACCTTCAGGGTCAGGGATGTGCATATTTCCACCAGGCATCCAGACAGCAGTAGGACGCTAGGTGCAACTTCTGTAAAAAGGTAGGCCATGGGTGGAATGACTGTAGGATGAGGCTTGGCAGGTGTTTACTTTGTGGTTCAACGGAGCATCGGTGTAGGGAGTGTCCCGAGAGCCAGACAGCAATGATTCAGGCAGCAGCAGGAGCTAGGGCTCCGACAGAACAGCCAAAGGGACCCCCATTATAGACGCAGCAGACCTCTAGACAGCAGCATGTCATCAGTTGCCCTTTCTGTAAGAAACCAGGGCACGATTGGGGTAAATATCGAATGAGGTTAGGCAAGTGCCTACTTTGCGGAGCATCATATCACCAGTTAAGAGAGTGTCCCAAGTTTCCTAGACGGACAGCTCAGGGAGCAGGAGCGAGGGCTCCGGTGAGCCAACAGAAAGGATTACCCTTACAGACTCAGCAGCAGAGATTCGTGCAGCATCAGGTTGGAGGAGGCCAGCAGGGGCGAGCTTTCGCTATGGCAGCTGAGAGTGCACAGGCAGTAGGAGAGCTTATCGCAGGTTCTGTTTATCTCAATTCCGTTCCTCCCTTGCCATATTTTAACCATCTCGAAATTCAGTTCCAACAAATCTTGCTTATCGTTCTTGTTCGTAGATGAATCTGATTCTTGGTATTCATTGTTGATTTAATTTTTGCCAAGATAAATTATATGGGCTAGGTCGTCTCAGTTATGGAATCTAGTCTTCTACAGTCACATTAGCCAGCATGGCAAGGACCTACAGTCTGATTTTGGATATATTTCTCGGGTGTGGGAATTTAAGGTTTTTGCAGCCAAGCTAGCGGCAGAGCAAAAATTTTAAATACTATTATTCTAAAAGTGTGTACATTAGTTGGGACTTTATGGTTATCATAGCCCTGCTTACTAGTATGACGAGGATTCAGAGTACCATGATTTTGGATGGATGTATTTGATTATCAGATTTTATCTTAAAGGGTTTTTGAACATATCATCTCTACTTTCGTTTCAGTCTTTCAAAAATTTTTGTTGTTGTTTTGTTTGCTTTCTCATCATTCGACTTAGGAGTAGGAGTAGCTCTAACTGTTAGTATAATCCTTTGTATGACTTCATTGTTATGAAATTTTTTTCTTAATGAAATAATGAATGTGATAGGCCTTTTGACTTAGAAGTGATAGTGTACACTACAACAAAAATACCCTTTAATGACGCTTGATATGGGGTTTTAATGACGGCTGATAAAGAAGCGTCATTAAATTTCAGCCAGACTGTAATCTATGATGGTTATATATAAAAGCGTTATTGAATGTCTCTAAGTGGTACGAGCGTTATGGAAAAAACACAAATTTTAAGTCAAAATTTCGACTCTCCCGCACTTACTCCCGCACTTAAGTCGAAAAGCCCCCTTCTCCCGCACTTACTCTCTTTCTCCTTCTCTCTCTTCCGCCGCTCCCCAACTCCCTTCCGCCCTCTCTGGCGCTCCGGCGCTCCCGATCAACTACTCTCAGCCCGCTCCGGCGCTCCCGATCAACTCCCCTCAGCCCGCTCCCCTCTCGCCGCGCCCCAACTCCCCTCAGCCCGATCAACTCCCCAAGGTTTGTCCTAATTTTTTTCTTATTTTGTGCCCTAATTTCTGCCTCGATTTGATTTTAGTAAAATGCCCTAATGCCTCGACTTGATTTTAGTAAAATGCCCTAATTTTGACCTAGTTTCTATTTCCTAGTTTTCGAAAGATGGCTGAAATATCTTTGAATGCATGTTTGGAAATCTTTGAAAGAATTTTCTTTTTTTTACTAATTTGTGATGCATTTTCTTCGTCCGCGCATTGGTTCATCTTCTTGTTTCTTTCTTTGTTGGTTCTTGCAGTGTGGAAGGGTGTTAATTCCATTGCTTACAAGTTCAACTTCATGGAGACACGTTCGGGTAGCAAGGTTTGTTTTGGTTCATGGAGACGTGTTCTTTTCAATTGCCCTATTTTCTAGAAATCATGGACAAGAAAGAGATCAATGTCCCTGTAACGTCGTGTATGACACATGTTGAATACGGCATTTTTACACTCGAAATTACTCCAGGTCACGCAGAAATCGGTACCGTGTCTGTGTATGTGCCATGTCATATTGTCTTTAAATCAAGTCCTGTTCTTTTTAGATTAAAATACTCCAGGCAATACAATTTATTTTTTACAGTGTGCACGTTGCTCATGCATCGAGAGTGGGATGGATCTTTGACATCAATATATGCAATTGTTTGACTGTACATCTTTAGATTAAATGATATCGGTCATGTTGGATGTGAGCGTTGACCAACTTTTTTTTTAGGTTTATTTGACCCTCTTTTGTAGTTATGTAGATGATTCATATAATGGTTGATTCCAGAATTTATCTCATATAAAACCTGATTTTGGGATTCAAGTACAACACATAACCTGAGAATTAGTTCACTGATTTCCCATTTAATTCATCGACACTCACATGATACACAAGTATATAGACATAATACATCAATGAGATATCAGTTGAAATCTGGAAGCAATGATATCACTAGAAGAATAAGGTTCTACTTTGTATATATGCAAGGTCAGTCGTACAATTACATTGAGCTTGAACTTCAGGGTAATCATATTGCCGTCTCGGGAAAAAATTCAACTACAGAACTAATATGATCAAGCAATGAAGTGCACAATTTCCTACATATAGACTCAGAGCATCCCTGGTACAACCTTTACATCCCAGTACTCGATATTGTTTCCTGCAATCCCTTGGACCCCTATACCCGGTAGGTTGATCATGGCACTCTGCCTATGCCATATGGGTATTGGTATATCCTATGATACCTACTGTTATCTACAGTTCTCTGTTCCAATATTGAACGAGTTATCAACGACTCGGGTTACCTGCATCAAGAGGTACCAAGGCTTATTTATATCTGATATTCAAAACCAAGCCATGTAGTTGGTGTTAAACCAGGTACCCACTGATACTAGGTTGCCCCTAATGTGGGATAGGATAATCTTGAAGGTATTTCCTACTATATCCATGTGCACCGACCCTTCAAGGTTTGGTACAATCAAACACTCCCTATGTTTTAATCTCAGGTTCAAAGGATTTCACACTCACGTGATATATTTGAATTAGGCTATTGAACACAGGTTATAAAGAAATTTGAATTGGGCTATTGCACACTCACATGATATACATAACCTAATGTGAGCTGTCATTTTTCCCAAATCCTGAGAACCTTGAACAATTGGTTTTACTTGTATCTCAGGATTATTGGTTTTGTATTAAGTTCACCTATATTGATTTGGGTTTGGTTTCACTTGTACATTCTCATATTGATTTGGTTTGGGTTTTTGATGTATGGTTGCATATGAATAATTCTCTGTCTGGTATACCTGAGACTTGTTCTCAGGATATCCATGTTAACATTTTGGTTGTTTCACCTTCAGTTTTATCTGTGAGCTTGGATTCCTTGATTCTCAGTTCAGTTGGAAATGTAGCCTACCTGGAATTTCTTATATAAAACATTTTTGAACTGGAAATGTAGCCTACTGCTTTGGCCTGTGGCCTGCTGCCACTTGTCCTACAGCAGGTCAAGCTGGAAAAGGGGGGAGGGGGAATGAGTGCCCTGCTGCTAATGTAGCCTACTGCCACTTGCCCTACCTGCAGGCAATAGCCTCAGGCCTTATAAGCCAACATCTTTTTGATAGTACTTACATTATATATACACAAGATGAATCTGACAGAAACTCCACACAACAGTTTCCCACAACATATGTTGAATTGTGATCTTATATATGTGTGTTTTTAATCATGACTTATATCATTATATCACATTTATTAATCCTTGTTTTATCTTTTGCAGGGTACATGTGCTGTGGACACAGGTCTTTATGTGAAGTTGTATGTTATGGTGTGGGATGTGTGGATAGTTTTGATGTAAAGTGTACTAGCTATAATGGATACTGATCTATAGATTTTTGTGAAGATGTATATATATATGGCCTGAGAAATGTGGAATGATAGCTAAAGTGTACTCTATTTTAAGACAATAAAATGTACCCTATTTTGAGACAATGGAATGTGGTTCTATTTTGAGACAATGAAATGCAGATTAATGTTATATTTCAATATTTTGTTGTGAATATGGTTCAAATTAAGTGGTTTTCGAATTGAAATGAGCAGGGTTTGGAATTGAAATGAGCAGGGTTTGGAATGTATAACATGCAGTATAGAGCGTTATAAATGTTATACAAATGACCAATCATAACGCTTTCAAAATGTCCTGATCCCAACCATACTAAATTATTCATAACGTTTTTACATAACTATCTATAACGGTTTGAAAATAGAACGTAGTAGAAATTCATACTATTAATGACGTTTTCGGTCAATTTATCTATAACGCTTTGAAAAACATTCATAACACCCGATTTCATAACGCTTGGATGAAGAAAAAAAACCGTCATGGTTTATCATTAATGACGGTTTTTAGCCGTCATTAAATGGTATTTCTGTTGTAGTGGTAGCTCTGACCCTAGAAGGGTAACCCTTACGGCCCTGGTTGATTCATTGTTTTCCTTATCTTCCCAGCCTGACACCCATGACCTAGACTGTTCCATTTACCCTGTCCCTTGTACTGTTTTGGCAACACAACTTTCAGTACAATTTAGGCCATTTGACCATTCCCACTTTAATTTTGATTATATTATACACATTATCGTGACTTTTAATTTAGGAGCACAAGACTAGTTGTTTTCTCAAAACCAACTTCCCTTGCATGATCTATACATGACCCCCTACACTCATGACCTTCGTGTTCCACTCAGACGCAGCATCTTGTGCTCCGTTTGCTTCATACGAATTTCCCGACAAAAGACCCTATCTTGATTCACCCCATGGAGTCACTTTTCCGACTCAAATTGGGAACACCTTTTGACCCAACCTGCCTACCCAAATTCTGGATATGACCTATTTTAAGCCTACTACCCATATTGGACTTGCTGACCCAGGATGCTAATAGGTAGAAGCTTTGACCTTGATTGTTGGTGGTTGACCCAATCAGCCCATTTTCTTTTTTGTCGTTTAAGTGGGTACGTCTACTGAGAGGCTTGCGGAGATGTATATGCGGCAGATAGTCAGGATTCATGGGGTTTTGGTCAGCATTGTCTCGGATTGGGATAGTCGCTTTACTTCCCATTTCTGGAGGAGTCTGCAGACTAGCTTGGGCACTCAGCTCAAGTTCAGTACTGCATACCACCTCCAGACGGACAGACAGTCAGAGAGGACTATTCAGACGCTCGAGGACATGCTGCGGACGTGCGTCTTGGATTTTGGAGGTTCCTGGAAGGATCACCTGTATTTGGTAGAGTTTGCTTACAGCAACAGTTTCCAGGCCAGCATTGAGATGTCACCTTTCGAGGCTCTGTACGGACGTAGGTGTCGTACACCCTTATCTTGGGATGATGTTGGCGAGCAAACTTTACTGGGACCAGAGATGGTTGTTGACGCAGCCGAGAAGGTGAAGCTCATCAGGGACAGACTTCGCGTGGCACAAGACAGACATCGGCACTGGGCCGATAGCTACCGGAGGCCCTTAGAGTTTGAGGTACAGATTAGAGATAGGATTAGAAGTAGGTTGTTTGTTTGTTTTGTTTGTTTGATCATGTTTCATTATTTAGTAACATGAGACCTTATTTGTGTTTAGATCGGAGACATGGTTTTTCTGCGGATATCTCCGACTCGTGGTACCATACATTTTGGTAGAGGTGGGAAGCTTAGCTCGCGCTTCATCGGACCTTTCGTGATCAGCAGGAGAGTCGGTGACGTAGCATACAGTCTAGACTTGCCACCTGTACTAGTGGGTGTCCATAACGTATTCCACGTATCACAGTTGAGACGGTACGTGGCTGACCCTAGCCATGTACTCGATCACTCGGAGATTGAGGTGGGACCTACTCTCAGTTATCCAGAGCAGCCAGTGAAGATTCTAGATCGTCGAGAGAAGGTACTGAGAAACCAGGTGATACCCTTGGTTCGCGTCGTATGGAGGCATCATTCTCTAGGAGAATCTACCTGGGAGCGGGAGGATGAGATGCACGAACGATACCCTTATCTTTTTGGACCGTGAGGTATGATTGTCTATCCTTCTCATCTGTTTAGTTTCGCCTCTCAATTTTGAGGACGAAATTATTTTAAGGAGGATAGATTTATCACTACCACATTTCTAGTTTGAGGGTATTTTTGTCATTTTGAAATTATTTAAAATTAATGTATTTATTGGAATGGTGTGGTTTAATAATTATTTAATTAGTTGCCATGTGTTGTGATTAGCTCTAACCTAGATTAGTCTTAGTTAGCCATGGTTAGTATTAGTTAGTCATGATTAATTTTGGTTAGTCATGGTTAGTTAGAGCTAACTAGGATGCAACTTAGACTAGTGTGTAAACCTAGATTTTTGGACCCTTGATTTGACTAGATGATAGGAGAGCCATTGATTGATCCCCCAAAACCCTAACCCTAGAGGAATGGGCCGGCCACTAGGGATCCACACCCCCCCTATTTAATGCCTCTCAAAATTTCTTGCCTCTTTTGTTCATCCTTCCATTTCTCAAGAGCAAGGTTTGGTTCTTCCTTCAACCTTTCCTATTTTGATCATTACTCATCCATTTTTATTCAAATCTCTTGCATTGTAATCTGATTTTTGTTCTCCTACTGTTGGTGGAGGTGAACCTCATTTTTGGTCTCTATTGGAGCTTTGAGCTAGCTAGAGAGGATCTTTATTATTGGATTTTCTTGAGAAGGAGCACCCTATAGGTAACTTCCTATTTAGCCATTAGATTTTCGATTTCTTGGCATATTTGCATACCCTAGGTGTCCTCTAACTGTAGGAATAGATTTCGTGATGAGTCGTATCCATTACGTGTCCGTATCGGATACGTATCAGCCTAAGTATAGTAGTGTTCGATGAAATGCCACAGTGGGCTTTTCATCACTATTTTCAAATTGTTTTTGAATAGGAAAATTCATTTTTGTGTGGCTTAACACCTTCCTTGTGACTGAGCACGGATCGTGTCTTGTTGTGTCGCTCTGGGCTCGTGGACACGCCCGCGCGCGTGCGGCCAGCAGTGCCCTGCTGCTCGTGTGTTCGTGCAGATGATTCAGGACACATAGACACGTGAGGTTGGACACAGAGGTTGGGGCAATGTCTGACACGACACCCCCAAGGCCTCGTGTCCAATGGATTTGTGTCGAGTGAGCTAGGACTCATGCACGGGTTCACTGCTGTTGTGTCAGTTGTGGTGTGTTGATTCGTGTGGCTCTTGGACACGTTTGTGTCCATATTTTAGAAACATTATGGCCTGTTGAACACTATCACACATGTGACTTCACATACCTTCCATTAACCTGATTTATTAATGTTTATTTCAATTTCGAAATAGGAATCCCTATTTTACTGATACTGTCGAGTATCAGTGAGTTAACTCACTGTTTTTCATTTCAATTTATATTAAATGTTGATATCATGTAATTAATTATGGTTTAGTTGCTGTTACATATAGATAACATGTTAGGGTTTGTAAAGGATTTATTTGTGATGTATTGATGAAGTTGTGTTCGAATTTACATGTGGGATTGGGACTCAAATAACTGATACATGTATACTGCTGATTTGTTTTCCTGTCACTTGATTTATGGGGAGATTAGATATCATGTTAGGGTCGATTTCAAATGGATTGAACTGGAACCTGGTTAATGCACGTTGCACTAAAATTCTTACACTGTTTTGACACTAACACACACATACAAAATCTGAAAATCTGGGAACATTTCCTATTGAAATTCCTGTTTTGTTAAACCTGAGAATGGCTTGTTTCTTTACACTCAATGTTTCACTGATACACTTTTTAGGCATTGAAATCTAAGATAAATTTAACTGAGGGCACATTGGCACCTATACTCTAATATACACACGAAAACCTGAAAGCTACTGCCACATATATCCTAATGTACATAGACACACACACCTACACTAAACCTGGGACTGAGACACTGTTTTGACATATACACACTATCAAGCCTGGGTTACCTATTGTTAAACAGAATGCATATTCAGCTGTTGATGTGAACCTGAGTTTTAAACCTGTGACAAACCTGAGATATCACATGTACACACACAAATGCACATTGATGATAAACACATTCCTGAGAACATGTTCCTACTGGATTCTAATACACTGTCACATTACACAAGTTCACACACACACACACAGGTAGGATTTAACTGGTACATGTTAGTATAGTTAGAGCTTGCTAGTTTCAATTCAGTTTCACATTGAACCATGCCATGTTAGCCCTCCTCTACATGATTACCATTATATATATAAATGTATACTTGTTAGCCTTGTGCCAAAGTAGTGTAACTTATGAATGATATTTGATTTCTCTTTTGTTATACACTGTCACTTGTTGAAAACCTGAGAACAGAACACTCACACCCTAATCTCACATTGACACTCTCATATATCCCAATGTACACACACATGTTTACACACATGCCTATACACTATGACACACACATCCACATGCTCTTCCCTCTCTAACTCCCCATGTATATATATATATAAATAATATACATAACTAAATGTGATATTTGTAATACAATATAGGATTACCTATATGAGTAGTGTGTGTGTATAAATGTATGAAAATTGTATGTGTATAGCCTATGGCATATAATCTAGGTAACATAGTCTATGGTATCCTTGTATAGCCTATGGTATATGGGATATGCTCATGAGTAGAGTCATATAGACTTGTGTATGGTGTAGGGTAGACAAGGTTAGGCCTAGTGAGACTTGATTGGGTCAAGATTGACCAAGTTGACCTAGCTTTGACTAGATAGTTGACTGAAGTTGACCAGGGTTGACTTTAGTCTAGAATTGACCTAACATCATGTAGACTGTATCATAGTAGCTTATTTTATTAGTTTGGACATGTTATGACTTGTACTGTTCTGATTAGGAGCCAGACACCACTCCTCAGACAGTGTTTTACTCAGACATTCAGGATATCAGACGAGTACATTCTCTGACCGTTTCATACTTGCTAGGAGTATTTTCTTGCTCTAGATTATTTTACTTGATGCTGATACGATAGAAACACGGATTAGTACTATATGGATCTTTTCATATGATGTTATCCCCCTCGGGAGCATCGGATACATCATGTCATGTGCATTTTACTTTTATCATGTATTCTTGTGCTTTTACTATTCATGTGCACTCTCGTGATTCATGTACTCTCATGTCCACGGAGCCCCCATGTTTACTTTCATGTGCACCCATTTATGGGCTCCCATGTGATATCATGTGCAATAACATAACTTGAACGAATTTTTGTGTATTGATTGGGGTACGGGGGAGTATAAATAGTCATGTGGACAATTTCCAAAGTAGTGTAGCCATGTACGACCTTTCATGTTTATTATCAAGCCGTTCACATGTCTAGCTCTAAATCACTAGTTCATTGTAGCTCTTTACTTATAGTAGTTATTTCTTTACAGTCTTCTCTTTTACTCATGTATACTCTTCAGCGTTTCATGTATCTTACTCTATTGCATGTATTATATTCCTGTCATGATATGAACTGTGTGAGATGTACTGTGCTCGCTCCAGTCCTGACTGGACCTGTTGAAATATTACAGATAATTTTGAGGAGCTGTGTCCCACTTATTGCGGAGCAGGCTTAGACGACACATGCGAGCTGGACCCTCAGGAGGACCCAGCACTTGCTGATGACACTACCCCTGTAGACTAGGCTAGTTAGCTAGGCTAGTTCTATTTATCCTCATGTCTTGTTAGATACACTTGTATATATTTGGAGTTTATATTCTGGATTTGTGGAGATGTTTATCTTAGACTTTCAGCTATCTCTCTATTGTATTTATCATCTGTGGATTCTGTGTTTAATCTATTCTATCGTATCGTACTTTCTTCCTTAGTTGTGATTGAGTTGTACTTATTTATGTTAACTCCATTCGGAGTGTATAAACTGTACATGTACCTTATAACTGTTAGATGTATATGACCTAGGACAGCGTTCTACCGCCGACACTGCGGCGTAGGCTGGACGTACCCACGTCTCGTGCCCTTACTCTAGGGTGCGGGTCGTGACACATATTTTAGGCGTCCCACCAATATATATATTTCAGCCAAGCTCAGTTGTAGGATATCGAGACAAAGCTAACAGGCTCAACTTAAATCCTCAAGCACCAGTTATTCCGTACTCGACTTGGTCAAATCTTAGCGTCTATTCCCAAAATACTTCTCGTATGCATTATTCCATAACACGTGATCATCTTCCAAACATTTCTGCATATAACTTACTCAAAACTGTTACTTCGATCCCATAAGTTTCTCGCCGTCCATCTAATACACGTATTGCATTAAGTCATTGTGCATCCGATCGCAACAATTTTCTACAATGTCCATTCGTCTAATCGTTTTCTATCTCTCGCACAACTCAAGTCTTTCATCTAATCGTTCATAACATATAGCCTCAATGACATGGACTAAGTCCAACATGTCCAAACTTCCTTCGTCTACAATCCGTACTATGCATCGTACACAACTATTCCAACACAATTCACATTCTCGGAACTATCTACGCATCACGCCTGGGGCTACCCCTCCTAGGTAACTTATCCATACATCATGCTTAATCTCTTCCGACACAAGAGGTCAACTTGAGTCAACAATTCTCAAATGCGACAATCTTTTCGACCCAAGGTCTCTTACGATACGCCCATCTCTGATTCTTAATCGAATATAAATTATTTACTAAATTTTTGAATCAATCCCAACAAGTTCGTTTCGTAACATAGATCGTGCGCTCCACACACATAGTTTAACTGTTACTCAAATCGATCTACGACACAACTTTTAGGATCGTTCTACTTTTCGTCACTCTCGCGTATTGCAAAATTCTTGTAATCGCCTTACCGCATCACTATGCTTAGTACGTTCCTCAACATCTATTTGATCATCGACCAACCAAGTCTATTTACGTACTCATTCGATCGATCATAAATTTTTTGACCATATCGATCTAGTCGAAGGATACTCGCTAACTTTCAAAATACGATACTCAATCGCTTAGACTTATCCTTAACGTGCACTACATCATCCTTCATCCTCGACAAAATTTCTTATGCGACTTCATTGGGTCATCCTATGGGACTTCAACATTTACTTGATTTGGCGGTCAAGTCAAGTCTTATAGGGTCATCTGCCTCGAAACTATGCTCGATAATTGAAGATCATCAATAAGGGACAGTTACTATGAACCATGCTATATCCTATCTCGGAGACAAATCAATTCCCAACAATTCTTATGAGACTTTACCCAATTCGACATAATTTATCAATCCATAATTTATTTGTCCACCCGCGCAACTGATGTACCGTTACTACTCGAATCACTCATGCACTACCGTTAACAATATCGCAACTGAGCAATATTTGTTCACCTTGGGTACGAGTCTATTTACCTACGATCAATATCCGACACACTCTAGGCTTATCGTAACAATCCACAAATTCACCTTCGCGTCAAACCACAAGTATAAATCCAATTTGCCACGCCTTGTAAGTTTGACCATCCCTGCTGGACATGAATCATCATACCAGCGCTCACACGAAATAGTCATCATAATCGGCGTGACGCATGTGCGAGGCTGGTGTTGCGCTCGCACAAGACAAGAACGTCAATGTAGTGGTTATCCACGCACTTTTGTTTTCATCCAAGTAATATCCATCCACTCTCAAATTCTTCGAAGCATTCTACCGTTATCATCCAAACTGCCATCAACTTAACTTGTATCTCATTCATCCAACAACAGTGCTCAACACAATTTTTGTTTATTTGATCAGAGTATCCCTAGTTATTGCATATCATCTTTGATACGCCTCAATACCATCGTCGATATGCATAACTTGAACATCTTTCTCTCTCATAAGCTCTAATTGATTGTAATCACTGTTATCATCCGAACTTGAATACGATTCAAGTCTCGCACGCATCAAGGTCCATTCAGTTGTAACTAACTACCATCATCAAGACACGATTTCTAATTCATATATTCATTCTTATATTCCTAACTCGCACTTCCAATTCGTGCTATTGATTCATAGCGCTAACTCAAATTTGCTTTGCACGATTACTTCGTACCTACTCAACTCGTTCTGAACAGTTTTGGCACCGACTTAACTCAATTTTGACTGAGTCAACTATTTCTTCAACGCAACATCCCCTCGCTATGCTCAGCCTACCGTTCGGCTTACACTCAACGAATTCTCGTCCGACGTATCATCTATGGATACGACTTCGCACATAATCGTTTAACTCAATTCACCGAAGCATAATTGCATCGACTTCCATCGAGTCATTCCCACTCGAGTCTCGGTACTATTCCATCCGTTGAGGACAAACTTATCGTAACGACACAATCGTCTCGACATAATCTATTGCAAGTCACCAAACGGCTTAACATAGCTATCGTTAAGTGGTATTGCATATACCACTCAGAAGTCGAGCATATCGTTATTGATACAATGCTTTACTGCACTGATCGCACAAGTGGTATTACATATACCACTCAAAATTGAGTCATTACTCGACTTTACACTCCGTATAGGTCAAACATCTATTCCAAGCTAACTATATCGTATCGATCTTTTTCGATCCCAGCTCTAGCGTTCGCTTACTGTCACTCCCAATTTTCACCATTGAGGGTATTTTGGTTAAATTTTTTTTCATTTTTTAACATTTTAGAAATTTTATATTTTTAATAATGTTTTTATTGGATTTGTTTAGTCGGGTTTAAGTTTCGTCTCGTTCCGACTTGTGTTGGTGACCCGGGTAGCTTAGACCCTAGATGGGACCCAAACTTAAGTTAGACATGGCCCATAAATCTCACTAATTAGTCTAGTGCTTTTAGACTAATCCCATATGACTTAATTAGTCTATTTGTAGATTTAACTTGGCCCTTTTAGTCCCAAATTTTTACATAAGATAAATTGGACCAAAAGGAGGCTTGGAGGGTATTTTGGACATTTGCCAAATGCCCCCAAACCCCCTTACATGGCCGGCCATGGGGAGAGCTCTCTCTCTCTCTCCACTTCATTTTCTTTTCTACCCTCATTTCTTCCCCCTTTTATGTTCTTCCCCAAACCTAAACCTAAACTCTTGATTTCATCTCCTAAATCCTTCCTTTCCACTCAATCCTTCAAGGAGAGGGTGCTAGCTTGGAGTAGGGAACAAGGAAGAAGGAGGAGAGTCTAATTTTTAGGGATTCTCGTGTCCGATTCGAGTCCTCTTGGGTTTAACCTTGGGATCTAACTCCCAAGAGATAATTTCTTCTCTAACCTTCTCATTTTTCTTGCATTTTAGCATTTTTGGAACCCATAGGACCACCCCCTTGCATGAACCCATTTTAGGATGTTGTAGTGGCTCTTGGGAGACCCATTTTGAGTTTGAACTTGTCATTTTGGGTCTTTTCCATTTTGGACTGATTTGGGGTATTTTTGTAGATGTATATATGTTGTGTGTTTGTGTGTGTGTTCTAGTGTCGTGGTAGTGGTGGTGGTAGTGTGTCGTGGTAGTGGTGGTGTTGGAGATGTGTATATTCATGTGTGTTTGTGTCTTTATATATATATATATATATATATATATATATATATATATATATATATATATATATATATATATATATATATATATATACCACTCACACTCACACACACACACACACACACACACATATATGTGTGTGTGTGTGTGTGTGTGTGTGAGTGTGAGTGGTATATATATATATATATATATATATATATATATATATATATATATATATATATATATATATATATATATATATATATATCAGACTCCCCCCCTCTTGGCGTCCCCGTAATCCAGAGGAGCCTCTGGGGGCTCTCCTCCCCCCGGAGTTGGCCAGTGTTCCTATGCCTCCAAGCTTCGACCGGACTTAGCGACCTCGAAGGGTCTCCAATTCCCCGACGTCCCTCTCCCTGACATCGTGTACTCTCAGAACTCCCCTGTTCCTCTGGTCCTATTCTCAGACTCAGAATTGACCTCTCTGTCATCCTCATTCTTCCACACTTTCATTCTAAAATTTTCCTCCGGATGCTCCAAACTCTCCAGGGTGCAGGAGACGATCACCACTTGGAAACTAACGGCGGATTACCGAGTGGCCTCCCTCGATCCCAAACATATTCTCCTCCACCTCTCCTCCGACCCCGACCACGGGACAGTTTGGTCCAAAGGCACCTGCAAGGTCGACTCACACCAGATGAAAATCATTAAGTGGTCCCCAGGTTTTAGCACCAAAGAAGACTCAGCTCATGTCGCTGCTTGGGTGACCCTACCCAATTTATCCCTCATTTGCTTTGTTCCGGCAGCTCTCAGGCGCATCGCCAACTCGTTTGGAACGTACGTGGCAACGGCGCCAGAAACGAGCAACCTCAACAAGGCCCACTATTCCAAAATTTGCGTCGAGCTCGACCTTTCTTCTGAACCTCCCAATTTTATTACCATCGAGCTCGGAAAATCAACCCACACCCAACAAATCCTCTACGATAACCATATTATGTTCTGCAATCACTGCCATTTGAGAGGTCACCTCCCGAAGCACTGCCACCATCTTCACCCAGAACTCAAGCAGAAAAAACCCAGGAAACACAGCACGCAGGCGGAAGGGAGAACACCACTGCCACCTATTATCCCACTACCAAACTTGCACACTAGATTTGACTCCAATGACGGCAAGTCAGACAATGACGAGCCTACCAGCAAAGCTTTGGTCCCCTTCGAATCCCATCCTCTTACGCTCTCCAACCAATTTGAAGCTCTTGATTCAGAATAGGCAGAATCCTAAATAGAGTCAGCAGATCCCCTACACGACCTCGCCCTCACCGAGATAGTGCCCAACATCCCCAACCCGGTGGCAGTAGAGGCTACCACCGTCACCAGCGAGGCTGATCATTTGCGCACCATCGCAGACCAAGTTGAAGAAGCTCTCGCTATCCTCGGACCCGATCAGGTTCGGAGAGGCCTTCAGATCCAAGCCGCTGGATGCCCACTACAACACACCTTCCTAGATATCGGGAGCACCAGCGATTCCCTAGCCATCCCCTCTGAGGAGCCCAACCGGGACTCCGCTGGAGAATTAGTTGACCCAGCGGATGACCACATCCCGGACTCCGCCGGAGAATCGATTGGCCAACAATCGGACCCACACGAGCAATCCTACCGGATCCACCCCTCCTCGACAATAGCAGAAGCATCAACCTCGTACGGGATCCATGACCAGCTTGGAACCGCGGAGACCACAACCATCCAAACTAGATCCGCTGCCAAGCGGAACAAAAAAATCACCACCCCAATTCTTTAATGATAAACATCCTATCCTGGAATGTCCGCGGTCTGGGGAACAAACCTATATTTAGAAGAGTTTCCACACTTCGAAAAATCCACAAGATCGACATCCTTATTATCCTTGAACCCAAAATCCTCACCAAAAGACTTAAATCCATCCAATTGCAGTTGAACCTCCCCACGGCCATAGCTGGCAGACACGACATTTGGATCCTCGGCACTCAGGACGTCAACATCGGAATCATCCAGGAAACCAGGCAGGCCCTCTCCTGCTGGTTGGAACACCCGTTGCTCCCCGAGCGCGTAATCCTCTCGGCGGTCCACGGCAGCTGCGATATCACTGAACGAAAACTACTGTGGAATGATCTCCTCGACACTCACCTGCACCATTTCAATTCTCCTTGGCTTTGCATCGGTGACTTCAACGCGAATACCTGCATAGAAGAGAAAACCGGCGGCCGTCCTCCTCCATTGTCGGCCATGCAAGACTTCAACAACTTCATCTTCAACGCTCACCTTACCTCCCTCCAGTTTACGGGCAATGCTTTCACCTGGTGTAACATGCAAGATGGTGACCGGCGCCAATATTCCCGCCTCGACAGAGCCCTAACGAACGACCTTTGGCACAGTATGGGGATCACCACCAAGCTATCCCATCTCAACTCCTCTAAATCCGACCACGTCCCGCTGCTGGTAGAAATCAAAAGCAATACCAACCACCCCAAGAAGAATTTTCAATTCCTCGAATTCTGGATCGAGCACCCCCATTTTTTGGGTATTGTCGCGGAAGCATGGAATAGTGAGGAATCACCCGATCCCCTTGTCCGGTTAAGCAAAAAGCTTAAGGCTACGAGGATAGCCCTGTCCAATTGGAGCAAACTTGCCTATGGGGACATTTTCCAAGCCGTACGGATTGCTGAAGACGACGTCACCCGTGCAGAAGCCAGATTTGTTTCGGATCATTCCCCGGCGGCCAGGATTGCCCTGAACCTTACCAAGGCTATGCTCAAATTCAGGCTCAAAGTGGAGACTGACTTCTGGAAACAGAAAGCGAGGTTGAAATGGGATAGTGACGGGGACAAAAACTCGAAATACTTTCATGATTGCGTCAACGGTCGCAGACGGAAGCTAACGATTCACCATACTACGGACGATAATGGAAACATCATCACCGACCAAAACAGTATCCATGAAGTTGCTACGAAATTCTATTCCAAATTATTTACCAAAGAGACGGTCCACAAAGACCACGCCTTTCTAGACCAAATCCCATGTCTCATTGACGACAACGATAACATCCAGCTGGAACGTCGTCCCACTGACCAGGAAGTGAAAGATGCGGTGTGGGCTCTGAACGAGCACAGCGCTCCCGGTCCTGACAGATTTTCGGGGGTCTTCTTCCGCACGTGCTGGGACATTATCAAGCAGGACATCATCGAAGCGGCTATTGCCTTCTTCGAAGGAGCCACATACCCAAAAGCCATCTCCAGTGCCAACCTGATCCTCATTCCAAAAAAAGATAACCCGGAGTCCTTTCGCGACTTTCGGCCTATTAGTCTGTACACTTTCACTAACAAGATTATCTCCAAAATCATCGCTACCAGAATGGCGGGTCTCCTCCCCAAGATCATCTCTAA
>JANAVB010020600.1:1350287-1402787 GCA_029216955.1 Iris pallida | reverse complement strand
AACTCCCACTCTAGGCTTTCCTACTTCATTATAAGCTTTCCCCTACCCTCTACTATGGTATTTCAACCCTCGCCTAGAGTCTCGATACCGTCTCATGGTATCTTGATACTAGAAAATCCAAAAAAGTAAATTTACATTACCTTAAGGTAATGTGAACCATGAGATACCAACTCGGTATCTCAAGGATACCACACAACCTAACTCTAAACCTTATCCAATCTAACTAAACTCTAACAAACCACTTACCCTTATAGCTAACTTCTTACCACTACACTCTAACTCCCCAACTCTCACACACTCTCTAGACTACACAACTCGGTATCTCACTAACCCTCTCCTAATATCCCTCTCACACACACACCTAGGACTATATTAAGGGGGGGTTTATTTAGAGGGTTGTATGGGTATTTATATTGGGTATATATGTATATATATAGGGGTATTGTCATGACCCGCACCATGAGGAAGGGCACGAGAACGTGGGTACGTCCAGCCTACGCCGCAGTGTCGGCGGTAGAACGCTGTATAGTTCGTCTATAATATCTAACATCTAATAACAATATGATATAAACATATCATCTCCATACGGAGGTATAATATAACATCTCAACTCTATATCTCAATCACAAGTCTAGGGGAGATAGAGCACGATATGGAATCAGATAAAATAAAGAAACTGAAATATAAATAGAGTTATCGCACCACACAAAGTAGATGTTCAACACAAATAAATACAAGTCCTGAATATAACTAAGTCTCAACTAACAATCGGAACAATCCGATACAAACTAAAAACTATAAATACTAGACTAGACTAGGCACCCTCTACTGAGCTAGATGCTCCCCAGGCTCCTGAAGGTCACCCTCATGTGCCCCATAGAAGGTAGGCAGTCACCATCATCATCTGTAATATTTTCAATAGGTCCAGTCAGGACAGGAGCGAGCACAATACATCTCACGCAGTTCATATCAAGTTGGAAAAATATAAAGCATGCAAAAGAGTAAGATACATGGACTGTAAAGAAATATATATAAAAATGAGAGAGATTTGATAACTGGAAATATCTATATACATGATAAGTAAGAACTGTAAGTAACATGTGATTTAGAGCATGAGATGGTTATATAAACGGTTTAGGACATGTACAAGATTTTACAAGATTGTACAAGATTTCACAAGAGTATCACAAGATTGTACAAGATAGGATTTAATCACATAACCATTTCCTACTCACCCTCCCCAATCAATACACAAAGATCCAGTCAAGTTACGTTATCTTGTATAAGAGGTTTTTATCATGTTTGCTCACGTGATCATGAGAGTACAAGATTGCACAAGAGTATACATGAAAGCGGTGTACATGAAATACAAGATTTTCGTGAAAAGCACATGACAACTGTATCTGATGCACCCGAAGGAGATAACATCGCATGACAAGATCCATATAGTACCAATCCGTGATAATAACGTGACAGCATCATGTAAAGTAATCTAGAGCAAGAATATAAATCCTAACAAGTATAAAATGATCAGAGAATGTACTCGCCTATCACCCTGAATGACTGATATGAATAGATGTCTGAACTGGTATCACAGAGTCCTATTTAGAGTAAAATAGGTTATTTAAGTACTCAAATTGAAATAATAGAAATCTGTAATGCAAACTACATGATTCTAAGTTAACTAGGTCAAAGTCAACTCTTGGTCAACTTTGGTCAACTGTCTAGGTCGAACTAGGTCAACTAAGTCAAGAAAGTCAAATCAAATCAAACTAGGTCAAATTGGGTCAAAGGTTGACTTACAGTTGACTTTTGGTCAACTGGTCAACTCTTGGTCTACTTAGTCAAGCCTTGGTCAACTAAGAGTCAAACTATAGTTTACAAGTCTAAATAGGCCTAGTGTGTCTATTTCTAGGTCAAGTCCACTTATAGTCAACTCTAGGGTCACTTAGTTATTTAGTTTAAAACCATGGTTTGACTAATTTAGGCTATTTGTGAGCTAGACTATTGTGGTATCCTAAACATATCCCAAACATGGGTTTAACCTACCCTTATGCTTCATTTCATTAGTATGATTATAGGACACACTACCCAACTCTTTATCCATTACTAACAACTCATATATATAATATAGATACAATGTATACACATGTATATAACTAAAATATAGTATAGTCTATAACTCATGCTAGGACAGACCAATAGGATTTGGAAACTGGACTACAAACAACTGGGGCATTGGTCAGAACATATAAGATATATAGGAAGGACTAAACAACATTCAAAAATCTAAACTAATATAGCATGGGCTGCACTTTAAATGACTGTACAAACAAACATTAAAGAATCTAGTCTAAAAGTGTAAGGAACAGATCAAATAACTACTATTAGAACAAAAAAAAGGGATTTGGTCCTTCTAACCTAAATTGGTGTAGTGCCCCGCTCCTCGCGGTCCACTATGTAATACCTACGGCTTGTTGACTCAGTCTTTGGGAAAACCTTTGCCGGTATCGATTGATCACGGAAGAAATACAATGAACCTTTCCAATTGATGGATTGGCTTCTATTGAAATGAATCCAAGAGTTTTGTTGGGTGTTTTCTTTCGCTGCTTGGTTTTGATGAATGCATTTTTGTGTTGATTTTCGATGATTGGTTTTCATTGTTCGCTTTTATCGCATTTCGCATTCATTTTGAATCTTGAGAGAAAGAGACGAAGTATGCTAATCAACTGTTGGTGCCAATGTAGGACGCGTGAACTGTTCGTGAACGGCGCGTGAAGTCCCTCCTTCTCTCTACTAAGATTCTTCCCGGTGAGTTGCTTCAACCGAACAAACATTGATCTGTACGCCTAATAAAAAAATGATCTCTAGTCTACTCTGTTGCCTTGTCCCTATGATCAACGATACCACATCAACAAAAGATAATAGAAGATAATTGAATTGAATCGAATGCAAGAATATGTATTGCTGTTCTATCTGCTCCATAAGAATGATCATCTGTTTGGTTACTAAGTATGCTTAAAAATGTAGACATGTACAGACGAACTTGTACGTGTTGTGATGAACAAGAAGGCACGAAATGAAGTGTCGTATATCTGTGCATAAGTCCAAATGTGTCTCATCTGATAGAACGGCTAGAGCATGCATTTGGTCTCGGACAACTTGTATACAACTTCAATATCTGCATGAATGAAACATGAATTACTCGTTATGCAAATTGTGCTAACATATTTTTGTGCAGGGATGACTGCCGGCGTTGGTAAGTTGCTTATGATATATTTCTACTATCATGTTCTTATAAATTGTTAAAAAGAACCTAGGCAAGTAGAAAGATCACTAGTAAATGTTAGCTCCACATATTGATTTAGTGCAGAGATTTGCGAGTTCGGCCAAAAGCCGCTCGCCAGTACATGATGTGTGCTGACCCACGTTGTGGGTATCCTTTTCAGAAAGCAAAAGGAGACAGGAGGATTTCAAGTGAGGCACCGAAGCTCGTCTAGCCCAGTGGAGCTCGTGGATTGCCTCGAAGCTTCAATTTCTTTCCCAGTCAAGTTTCAAATTTCTTTTCCTTTTGAAGGTGTCTTTCATTTCCAGCATGTAATAAAGGGATATGATGTATGGGCATTGCGACTATTTTTAAAGGAGAGTTTCAAAGAGAATCATGTTGCCAATATAAGGCACTCTGAGTTAGCAAAGCTTTGTACTTGTATTCCTATTAAGTTTATTAATAAAAGAAGTATTTCTATTTCAAATCTCTGTGTCCAATATTTGGTTTTCTGCAATGAATGGGTGCATGCGTGTGTTTTGCTTAACTAGTGGGTGCGTGCGTGTGTTTTTGCTTGACTAGTTGTTTTGTGCAGGTACATGGCCTTGTGCAAGCGCAACTAATTAGGCTTGTACGGCATCACGCCTTAGCGAGGACGATCGATCCCGCAGGGATCCAGGCACGGCGGACGACCCTAGCGGGATAGGGCGTGATAATTGGGACAGAACATGTAAGAGTTGTCTAACCAACATGACTGAAACATAGGGCGTAAAGCTAGGATTGAACTAGTATTATATACATATAAGAATTAACATTCAGGATGTTTTAAACCTGAACACTAGTTGTTCAATTACTAGGACAAAGGAATATGAAAGTTGAAATAGATGTAGGGAATTGAATATAGACTAAAAGCAAATAGAGGCAGGACAACGTAATATGAATGCCGGTCAAAATGATGAAGTGTACAGAACTGACATTCAAGTCCAATCCTCAAGGAAGATAGGGCATGGCTAAAGTGGCTAACTATGTGTTTGCAGGACAAAAATTCATCTGGTGCTCAAGCCTGATCTTCATGTGCAAGACAACATATATGGAAAATGAACTAAATGTCCAGGTAGGGTCATATGATAAAAAGGGTATGCTCAAGTCATTCTTCTTATTGTTGCCAACTGATACTCTCTAACCCTCACCCATATATCTATATCATTACTAATTACAACTATGCTCAGGTAATACCAAAACCCAAATTGATACTTAAACTGAGAACAAGTATCAGTTATTTAAACATTTCATTCAAAACCCAAACTGATATTCACAAATTCAGATATCCTTTGAATACTCATCTTCCAACCCAACATCACATATACAACCCTTCGAACTCAACTATCAGATAATCCCACTCTCTCAATCTCACCACTCTCTCAATCTCTTCTCCTCACTGCTGCTGAATACCATGCCATGCCAAGCCAATCCCAGGCAAGCCCAGGCCAAGCCCTGTCAAATCAATACCTACTGCACTACTCAGGTATTCAGTCACCCTTTCGTTGAGAATCCATCTCACACTCATCTCAAAGTGTATCAGTACACCCTCATCCTTCTACTAATAACTACAACCTCAGTCTACCTCATCCTCACAATCTCAAGTAACCTCACTCAATCTCAGATTTAAATCAAACCCATTCTTAAATATCCCAAAACTGTGAACACGACAGTTTAAAGAAATTCGAATTCAAGCATTCAAATTCGAATCACAAACATTCAAATTTGAATCACAACTAGGTGAACATAATGTACAGACCTAGGGACATGTTAGGCATTCCTACATGTCCATTCATGTCCAAAAATTAGGATACGAAGTGTCCAAAATAGAAGAAATATAAGTATCAGTAAACAGCGGGTGCACAGGCTCGTGCGGCGTGTTCGAGTCGAACTGGACACGACACAGGCCACAAGACACCACGTGTTCGTGTCCACACCTAGCCTCGATATAGTTCTAGCGATCCAATGTGTCGCCACACGTCCAGAACATGTCTGGACCCGACACGACACGCGTATCAGAGTGGATTTTCCTGTACGTACTGTCTGTGTAAAATCTGTGCACTCACGATTTCTCACTCGACACGACACGACTCGACACAAAACTTTGGGTCAGCCTTGTCAGACATCGCCCCTACCCCTATGTCAAGTTTGACGTGTCCACGTGTCCTGTGTAGGGAGAAATAGGGGTCGGGTAGCAGGGCAGTGCACCGCAGCATCGTACAGCGTGTCCAGTCCAATTTTGGACACCAAGAGGACACGAAATTCAACTCAGTCAACTAGGGTTGTGATCTACACACTAAGGGATACACATACATGTAATTAGTTTTGAAAATTACCAAATTCCATTTCTAGGTGGCATTTCATCGAACACTCATTTAAATACACCGATAAGTGTCCGATACAGACACAAAATGGACACGATTTCCTACCAAACTTGGGCTACACCTAGGGAAACCCTAAATGAATGCATCTATGGGAAGAAATCAGGAATTTATTAGGGTTTTTAGGATTTTACCTATTGAGGGTGAATCCTCAATGAAAAGGATCCCAAAATGAGAAGTTGCCTTCCTCGAGCGATGTCCAAACGCGCTCCACTCCTTGTAAGCAAGCCCCCACTAGCCTCTACTACTGTAGGGGAGTCCAACACAATTCGTTTGGTCCAATTTGGTGGAGAAATGAGAATTTGTTGAAGGTTTGGGGAAGAACACAAGTAGGGTTTTTAGTACGTATTTAAAAGAGGCTAGGAATTTTGAAGACGCGATTAAATAGGGAGGGAATGGGCTTGATGGCTGTAGGAATAGTTAGGTTTAGGGTTTTAGATGTGTGGCTAAGATTTGTCCAAAAAATTCCAAGTCCTCCTATTGGTCCAATAGTCCTAAGGCTTCTTTTTCACAAATATCCTAAGAGTAAATATCTTTCCGAGAAATATCTAGATATTAATAATCTTGTCATTTGCTAGGTTACCCTAATCAAGATTCTAAACTCAAGGCTAACCTAGATTAGGCTAAGTTCTAGGTCAAGTCTCAAATAATTAGCTAGCACATATTTAATTTATACAATTTACAATTTCACAAAATTATCAAAATGACCAAAATACCCTTAGGCTAAAAAGTTGTAATTAGTCATCCTAATCACATGACTAGACTCCCTTGGTCATGGTTAGTCTCTAGGCTTAGCCAAACTCTAGGGTTACACTAGTCAATCATCAAAATCACAAGTCGTGGTTTTAAATTATTTTAAATTGATTAAAAATCACCATAAATCATATCATGATTTTAATAAAATTATTAAATAAATAAAAATACAAAAATTCAAAATTATTCTTATTTTTAGAAACTGGGTGCTACAGGTATATGTATATGTATATATAGGTATATATATATAGGGGTAAAGGGGGTTAATGGGTCAAAAGGGGTAGGGCTGTTTTGGGCTGCTACTGCTGCTAAATGCTGCTGCTACTGCTGCCTAAATGCTGCTGCTGCTACCTAATTACTGCTGCTGCGGCTGAGTTTGTAGGGGGAGGGGGGCGGGGGGGGGGGGGGGGGGGGGGGGGTGGGGGGCAGCAGCCCCTAATCTTCCCCTGGCTGCTGGTGTTGCTCTTCCTTCCCTCTCTTTCTCACCCTCTAATCTCCCCTCATTCTCACTCTATATGTATATATATATATCTATGTATATCCCTCTCTAATATATATATATATATATATAATATATATATATATATATATATATATATATATATATATATATATATATATATACACACCCTCATACACACATTTATATCTACATATATAGACACACACTCATAGATACATGGACACACACACACATGTATATATATATATATATATATATATATATATATATATATATATATATATATATATATATATATATATATATATATATATCCTCGGGCTGTGCCCCCGCCTTCTTCCCGCCGTCGGGCCCTTCCCCTCGTCGGTCCCCCCCAGCTCCCGGCCCGCCGGAGCATCCTTCGTGTTCTGCGCGGACCTCGGACCTCCCTCCTCCGAGCCCTCCGTCGGCGGCCCCCACCCTTGGCCGGTCCCCCTGCCGTACCCGCCGTAGCCACCCCCTTCTCGGCCGCCGGAGGACATCCCCGTTCCCCTCCCTTCTCCCAACCCCGTCCTCCCCTCTCCCTCCCACCAGCGCCTCCTCCTGGACAGTCTCCTTCGTCGGAGCCCCTCCGGCACCGGCCGCCGTGCCCGGCCCAACCACCGCCGGTCGACCCGCCGGTGCTCTGTATTGGTCAACGTTCTGGGGGGGGACGAGGCTCCTCGAGCCGTGCGCCCCCCACCCCAACACTGCCTCGGGCAGTCCGCCCGCCTCGGGCCACCCGCCTACCCCTTCGGGACACGTGCCTGCCAATTTCTGCCCAATTCTTGGGCCGTGTGCCCCTTTGGGCTCAGCCACACTCCCAACTTTTTTTGAATGTTCGAAATTCACTTTTGAATTTTGAAATTTCAGTTTTGTCATCTCGTAATTTCGTAATTTCGGGCCCCGAAATTTCGTAATTTCGGCTTAGAACGCTGTTTATTTTCTACCTTGTCTATCAGGGCCCATTTTGTGTTAGTCGGCTCTGCACCAGCTTGTAATACTCTTTCTGAGCCCCCCTTCATTTCAATATATTGTCTTTGCTGGAATATATATATATATATATATATATATATATATATATATATATATATATATATACATAAACACAAGGATACATAGATACATATGGACACACACACATATGGATACATATAAAGATATATGGACACACACACACATGAAAATATATACATATAGACACACACCCTCACATGAACATATATATATATATATATATATATATATATATATATATATATATATATATATATATATATGTATACACACACACACACATATGAATATATATATATACATATATATGGACACACACACACATGGATACATGGACACAAACACACATCCTAGTTCTCCTAGGAGTCTCCCATAGGCCTCTAACCTTGACACAAAGGGACACAACCATGGGGTAAATCCTATGGGTTTCAAAACTAATTAAAATTCATAGGAGAATAATTTAGAGGATAGGAAATTACCTATTAGGAGTGATTCCTAACGAAACCCTCTCCGACACGAAGATCCTTGTAGGAAGGACACTTCCACCTTGCACTTTTCTCCCAAACTTTGGTAGCACCCTCCCTTGATGGTGTAGAGAGGATCTATGGAAGAAAATTGGGGGAAAAGAGAGGATTAAGAGATGAAATCTCAAGTTTAGGTCTAGGTTTTGGGGAAGAACTCAAAAGGGGGAAGAAATTTGGAGTGGAGAAGAAATGAAGTGGAGAGGGAGGGTCTCCCCATGTGGCCGGCCATGTAGGGGGTTTGGGGGCATTTGGCAAATATTCAAGATGCCCTCCAAGCCTCCTTTAGGCCAAAATTGACTTAAGCAAAATTTTGGGGTTGGAAAGGCCAAGTTAAAATCTACAAATTGACCGATTAAGTCTTGGGGGAATTATCTAAAAGTACCAGACTAATTAGTAGGATTTATGGGCCATGTCTAACTTAAGTTTGGGTCCCGATCAGAGTCTAAGCTACCCGGGTCCCCGATACAAGTCGGAATGAGCTGAAATTCGAACCCGACTCTAAAAATCCCCAAATAAAATTATAATTAAATAAAAATTTCTAAAATTCCCAAAAATGAAAAAATAACCATTTTACCCCTATTTATGAAAAGTGGGAGTGAAAAGTCTACCCACCTTAGAAAAAATTTCGTCCTCAAAATTGAAGGCAAAACTATCACAGCAACATAAAAGAACAATAAAAGAAAATTTTTTTTTTACCTCAAGGCTCGAAGGGATATGGAAATTGCTCCCGCATGTCGTCCTCTCTCTCCCAGGTAGACTCACCTGGAGAGTGGTGCCTCCATGCAACGCGAACCAAGGGAATGACCTGGTTCCGGAGCACCTTCTCTCTTCGGTCCAAGATCTCGATCCGCTTCTCTGGATAACAGAGAGTCGGTCCCACTTCGATCTCGAAGTGGTCTAAAATGTGACTGGGATCTGCCACGTACCGTCTCAGCTGTGACACGTGGAATACGTTGTGCACTCCCTTTAGTGCGGGCGGTAACTCCAGTCGGTAAGCAACTTCATCGACCCTGTCCAAGCTACGGAAAGGTCTGATGTATCGTGGACTAAGCTTTCCACAACCACCAAAATGAATCGTGCCACGCGTCGAAGAAATCCGTAGAAACACAAGATCACCAACCTAGAACAAAAATACAAGACTTAAGCTTGATCTAAAATAATAACAATCAGACTCAAATACTAGAAAAATCTAAACTATACCTCAAACTCCAATGGCCTCTGGTGGCTATCGGCCCAATGTCGCTGCCTGTCCTACGCCACCCGAAGTCTATCCCTGATAACGATGACCTTCTCTGCAGCATCTACTACCATCTCAGGGCCAAGCAAAACCCTCTCTCCGACATCATCCTAAGACAAGGGAGTACGGTACCTCCGTCCGTATAGAGCCTCGAAAGGTGACATCTCTATACTGGCTTGGCAGCTGTTGTTGTAAGCAAACTCTACCAAGTAAAGGTGGTCCTCCCAAGATCCTTCGAAGTCTAAGATACAGGTACGAAGCATATCCTCGAGGGTCTGAATCATCCTCTCCGACTGTCTGTCTGTCAGGGGGTGGTATGCGGTACTGAACTTGAGCGATGTGCCCAAGCTAGACTACAAACTCCTCCAGAATTGGGAAGTGAATCGGCTATCCCGATCCGAGACTATACTTACTGGAACCCCGTGCAATCGGACTATCTGTCGCACGTATATCTCGGCCAGCCTCTCCGTAGACAAACCCACCTTGAAAGGCAAAAAGTGGGCCGATTTGGTCAATCGATCAACAATGACCCAAATCACATCCTTCCCTCCTGGAGAACGCGAAAGTCCAGATACAAAGTCTATAGTCATATGCTCCCGCTTTCACTCAGGAATGGGTAGTGGCTAGAGCAACCCACCTGGTCTCTGCCTCTCGGCTTTCACCTGTTGACACACCAAGCATCTAGAAACGAACTGAGCTACCTCGCATTTTATGCCATACCACCAAACATGCTGTCTCAAGTCTCTGTACATCTTGTTGGCACCAGGATACATAGAGTATTGAGAATGATGCACCTCCTGAACAACCTCCTCCCGAAGTCCACCGTTCGACACGTACAATCTGGTACTATGCCTCAACGATCCATCTCCCGCTATAGAGAACTCATCCAACAGTCCTGCCCGGACCTGCTCCTTGATGACCCTCAGAGCCTCATCCTCAAACTGAGCTGCTCTGACTCTGTCCATCAGCTCTGACTGCACCTGAAGACCCCACATCTGCTCCTCAAACCCCGAAACTATCACCTCTATGCCCAAACTCTCCAGATCTGCCAGAAGGTGATGATCCATCGTCAAACACATAGCCACGAGATATATGCTTAAAGCATCTGCAACTATGTTGGCCTTTCCCGGATGGTACTGTAAGGATATATCAAAATCCTTCATCAGCTCTAACCATCGCCTCTGCCTCATGTTCAGCTCCTTCTAGGTAAATACGTACTTCAAGCTCTTGTGGTCAGTAAAAATCTCCACACGCTCTCCGTACAAATAGTGTTTCTACAGGTTCAAAGAAAATATGATTGCTGCCAACTCCAAATCATGAGTCGGGTAGTTCTTCTCATGTGACCGTAACTGCCTAGATGCATAAGCAATTACCTTCCTATGCTACTGAAGAATGCAACCCAGACCTTTTCCCGAATCAGCACTGTAGATCGTGAATCCTCCGGACCCTGTTTGCAAAAAACAAAAAAGTTTATTCTAAACTTGAAAAAAAATAGTACAAAGTACAATGAATTCTGGGAAAGTACAACTGTAAGAATCTGATCAGAAGACGATCACTTTATCCCTTGGACTATGTGAACTTGAAGACTGTAGCCTCTAGAGAATGCAGCAGCAATTTTGCAAGAGTTCTTGATCTCTGTGCGTATGTATCTGATGATTTCACAATGATTGGAAACTCTATTTATAGAGTTCAAGAAATAACTGTTTTAGCAGTTATTCTGATGTGCGCGAGGCTGGATTGTGCCATATTAGGTTGCGCCAACCTCCTGTTGTGCCAACTTTCATTCAGTTGTTAAGTCGTGTACTAACTATATTTAGATGCGTGGCATCATGTGATTAAGATGCGCATGGTCATGTACAGGATAGTAGACACGTCTTGAGAGATTAGTGGCATGTGCGCCACGTCATCCTGCTTCAGAATGTAAGTTGTCTCAACTTCATTAGGTTGTGCGAGATTCGGTCAACTGTGCCTGATTGAGCCGCGCCTAGACACGTGGCAGCTTTTGAGCCAAAGTCATTCAGATTGCGCCTAGGCGCAACTAAAGATTTTGTCTGGATTGCGCCTAGGTGCAACTTATGAAGTGTACATGATAGCTGTCTACCAACTCTCCTTGAGCGACATAATTTACGGGATTCGAAAAGATTTTCCTCGTTCACTGTGGTGTCAGCTGTCAGTGCTGTCAGGTAATGATGGCCATTAAGTGTCAGATGCCACGTAGATTTTGGCACAATAAGACTGGGCGCAGTCTGATATCAGGCGCAACCTGATTAGTGGCACAACTCCTTCTCTGAGCTTCATATCAGTGGCGCAGCCTGATCTTTGAGGCACAACTTGATCACTGATTAGTATGTTCAGGGCGCAACTTGATTTTTAGGCCCTACAAGACTCCCTTCAAAGTTTTCAAAACATAAAAAATGTTTTAAAGTTTTGAAATACTTTGAATTTATAAATATTTTGACTGAGTCAAGTTGCGCCAGTCAACAACCTGTCATCATAATTAAATCTCTTTCTTGAAAACACAAAACTTCCTCTTCGTCTTCCCAAGTTTTATTGATGATTTTCGGTTTCCCATGAGGAATATGAAGAGTTATTTTGTTGATATATATGTAGTAGTTGATCTTAGTTGATCTTTATGCTTTATTTTTTACTTCTGTTCTTCAATGGCCTCCAAGAAGGAAGAGATGGAGACAAATGCTGACACTACAATCAAGTCCCCTGAAGCGGGACATGATGTTGTGCCGTCGACTTACACTACCAAAATACAGTAAATTAGCGACGGACATTTAGCGACGGAAATTTTCAGTCGGCGTTAGCGACGGCTTCGTGGCAGCTCACCGATGGATGACCGACTACACGCCTTTACATTTTTTATTTCAATTTTAGGGGGAGCAAAGGTCGCATATCCGTCGCTAGGTAGTAGGAGATATAGCAACGGAACTCCAGTCGTCGCTATGTAGTCGATTATTTGGCAGGGATTGTGTAGAGAATTGGTGGGACATTTCTTCGACTATGTAGCGACGGATATTCAGTCGGCAAGTGTCAATAATAGCGACCACTTGGCGACGGAGAATAAGCAGTCGCATTTCCGTTGCTACATTTACGTTCCAGACTTAAAATTAAACGACGGAGGGAACTTTTCGCATTTCCACCAAAATTCACTCTCTCTCCTCTCTCTCTCTCCCTCTCTCTCTCTCCCGCGGCTTCGGTGAACGGCGTCGGCGTCCTCTCCTCTATCTCTTCCGAAGGTAATCCCCTCTCTCTCTCTCGCTCTCGATCTCTCTCTCTCTCTCTGTCGCGGTGTCGACGTAGGGGCAGCGGGGACGACGGGCTTGGGGACATTCGGGGGCTGGGCGGCTGGCTTGGGGCGGGGGCATCGGGGGCTGGGCGGTGGGCTTGGGGCGAAGGCGTCGGGGGCTGGGCGGCTGGCTTGGGGCGGGGGCGTCGGGGGCTGGGCGTCGGGCTTGGGGCGGGGGCGTCGGAGGCTGGGCGGCGGGCTTGGGGCGGGGGCGGCGGGGGCTTGGCGGCGGGCTTGCATGGGACGGGGGCGTCGGGGGCTGGGCGGCGGGCTTGGGGTGGGGGCGTCGGGGGCTGGGCGGCGGGCTTGGGGCGACGGGCTTTGGTCGGGGGTGGCGGGGGGCGTTGCTTATCAAATTCATCTGAGTTTATATATTGGCTAAATAATGTGTTATCCATATTGGGTGTTATCCATTAGTTTGGTGGTGTTTGGATTAGTAAATGTGAATATGGAGTTTGGGTTCATGGTGTATATGTTCACTGTGTCAAGGACAGTGCAAGTTAATTTTAGACTAGATAGTTAGGATATAGCTCCTATATCCTAGAAGTGGACTCTTGCAATTTAGAAATAGATAGATTGACTCAGTTTGATTAATTGACCTATAATCGGTATCAGACTATCGGTATCGGTATCGAACAATCGGACTATCGGTATCGAACTATCGGTATCGGTATCGCACTATCGGTATCGGTATCGGTATCGCACTATCGGTATCGGTATCGGTATCGCACTATCGGTATCGAACTATTAGTAACAACTGTACTTAGATTTTTCTCTTCTCGAGCTAGAATACTAGCGGATCCACCAGTTACATGATTATATACTAATTCTGTTTTGTTTGTCTTACTATACAGATTTTTACATCCAATCTGTCATGGATCATTATTTCGTTGATCGTACATGGATGTACAAACGACAACACGAGAGCAGAATAGATGTGAGTGACGATTTTCAGACAGGTGTGGAAGTGTTTCTTAAGTATGCCATGAACAAAGCTTAGTTTATGGACGGTAACAAAATCAAGTGTCCATGTCGTAATTGTCGCAATAGACATTACGAAGAAGTGGTGAGTGTAAGAGATCATTTGACCCGTAAGGGTTTCGTACGTGATTACGGCCTGTGGTCATCGTAAGGTGAACTATTTGCCGAAAGACAGGTTGCGAATGCTGCTACTTATGCTTTTGATGATAATGCTGCAGCGGATTTTGTCGTCGATGACGACGAATGCTCCGTTGATTATGGAGACGTGCAGAACCTTGCACGAGATATGGTGTACGATGCGACAGGGCCTACTTTTGATCCGGAGGATCCTAATCCCGAGGCGAAGGAGTTCTATGATATGTTTCAGGATGCTGAAATTTCTTTATATCCTGGTTGTGATCCACATTCCGTACTGTCAGTGACGATGCGGTTGTTGAACATAAAGTCCGATTTTAACTTGCCACAAACTTGCTATGATCGGATTACACAACTAATGAAGGAGGTATTACCGAAGGAATCAAAAGAGCTTCCAAAAAACTTTTACAAGTCGAAGATAATGGTCCGACAACTGGGACTGGGGTACGACAAGATAGATTGTTGTCGCAACGGATGCATGTTGTACTACAAGGAGAACGAGGATGTAGAAAGTTGCAGCTTCTGTAATACGGATCGTTACAAGGAAGTCAGGAGAAATGGAAAGTCAACTAGAAAACGACGCCTTTACAAGTATATGCATTACTTGTCGATCACGAAGCGCTTGCAGAGGATGTATATGTCTCAGAATACAGCAGAACACATGACGTGGCACAACGAAGAACACACAAAGGACGATAGAAAATTGTCACATCCTTCGGATGGAGTGGCGTGGAAATATTTTGATTTTTGCCATCCAGATTTTGCTGCAGAGCCCAGAAATGTACGCATAGGGCTATGTTCTGATGGATTCGCCCCTTTCGGGCAGTCGGGATCTCAATACTCCTGTTGGCCGGTCATTCTGACCCCTTACAATCTGCCACCATAGATGTGTATGAAGACTCCTTATATGTTCTTGACAGCTATCATACCGGGTCCCAAAAATCCGACGAAGAATATCGATATATATTTACAGCCATTGGTGGATGAACTGAAACAGTTGTGGGAGATCGACGTCACGACCTATGATATTTCCAGGAAACAGAACTTTCAGATGAGAGCTTCACTGATGTAGACAATCAATGATTTTCCCGCATACGGTATGCTGTCGGGATGGAGTACTCACAGCACCCTGTCTTGTCCGATATGCATGCAAAATAGTAAGGCGTTCCGCCTTAAGCATGGAGGAAAAACTTCTTTCTTTGATTGTCATCGTCAATTTCTGCCCGCGAGTCATCCTTGGAGAAAGAACAATGACGTATTCAGAGCTGGAAAACAAGAATTTTCTCATCCGCCTGCCAGATTGTCGGGATACGATATTTGGAAAGATGTAAAGGACTTGTCCACTGTAATGGAAGATCCATCGAACAATCGTGTCGATGGGTTCGGACAAGCCCATAACTGGACCAAACGGAGTATCTTCTGGGACTTGCCTTATTGGAAAGATAATCTTACAAGGCATAATCTTGATGTTATGTATATCGAAAAGAATGTGTTCGATAATGTCTTCAATACCGTCATGGACATAAAAGGAAAGACGAAGGACTATCCAAAAGCAAGACAAGACATTGCCGAGATATACAAGCGTCCTTATCTGAACTTGATACAAAGGGGAGCTGCTGGACAATTAAATAAGCCGATAGCACAATACACATTGAGCAAGGAAGATAGATTAATAATCTGCAAGTGGGTATCTACTTTAAGATTTTCCGACGGCTATGTGTCAAATTTGTCTAGATGCGTTGACCTCAATGAATGCAAGCTAACAGGAATGAAGAGTCATGACTGCCACGTGTTTATGGAAAGATTACTGCCCATTGCTTTGAAAGAGTTGTTGCCTTCTGGTGTATGGGTTCCGTTGGCCGAACTATCAATATTTTTTAGGGATATTTGTTCAACTAGGTTGACTGTGCAATACATGGTTGAACTTGAGGAGAAGGATTTTCTTAACAATTGGTAAGTTGGAGAAAATATTTCCTTCTGGCTTCTTCGACAGCATGGAGCATCTACCGATTCATCTAGCATACGAAGCCCGTGTCGGTGCATCTGTTCATTGTCGACAGATGTACCCATTTGAAAGGCACATAAAAATCGATATAATTTAAGTTGAATTTTAGTGGGTTTTAAAATTCTTTCTTAATTCTTAAGATAATTTGTCTCTCTAGATACCTACACCATCTAAAGAAGAAAGTTGGCAACAAAGCTCATATAGAGGCTTCGATATGCGAAGCATATCTTATCGAAGAGGTGTCAAACTTCTGCTCCATTTATTTTGATACTCATGTTAAGACAAATCGAAATAGACCTCAAAGGAATGACGAGGACGTTGAGGATGGAGGAATATTTAATGTAAGGGGCAAGCCTGTTGGGGCTAGTAAAAGACGGTGGTTGACAGACGACGAGTATGATGCCGCTCACCGATATGTCTTGTTAAACTATGACATACAAGAAGTGAGAGATTTAGAGAAGTAAGTCAGTACACTTCCACTCGTTATAATCTCGAATTTGATGAAGTAAGTGACTACACTTATATATTCTTATTTTCTCTAATAGTGTATTTAGAGATGAAGTCAAAATAAGGAGACCCGAATATTACCGATGAGGGACTTCAAAGAGAGGTTGATTGTACATTTCTGTCATGGTTTCGTAAATACGTAAGTAACTGTGATTATAATTGAGATTATTAATATATAATCTGAAACATTTAAATTATAAATATTTGTTTATAGATTTTATTGCCTGAAACAACACTCACTCATGAGAGTGTTCGTTATATGGCACTGGGATCGAAGAAGCAAATAAAGACTTGGCCAGGATATGTCGTTAATGGCTTCAGGTTTAAGTCAACCCAGAATGCTATAAATGTCAAATTTATCAATGACGGCATCAGTACCAAGGATTCCGATGTTTGCATAAGAGGCACCATCTATGACGACGAGCCAAACTTTGACTATTATGGAGTGCTTCGGGATATTGTAGATTTACAATATACTGGCCCATATGATATGCATATTGTGATGTTCAAATGTGAGTGGTTCGATATGACACCAAATATCGGTTGGAGAATCGATAAACAATTTGGATTCGTCGATATAAATCATCGCAGGAGGTATAGAGGGTCCGATACATTTGTGATAGCAAATCAGGCTGTTCAAGTCTACTATACAAGCTACCCAAGACGTCGTAGAGATCGATTTGACTGGTGGACAGTATGCAAGATTAAATCTAGAAATACATTCAACGTTGGAGATGCAGCATACCAAGAGGACCAGATCGAAAAGTCCCAATACTTGGGACAACACTCAGATACAATGGATGTTGAAGATATTGTTGAGGAAAATAGAGGGGAGAAAGAGGTTGATACACAAGATTTAGCTGTCAACCAGAGGTGAAAGAGGCATCTTGTCCCAAATATTGAGGCAGAAGAAGAAGAAGAAGAAGAAGAAGAAGAAGAAAAAGAAGAAGAAGAAGAATTTGATGGGGATGAGGATACAGATGAAATCGACGATGAAGATAAGGATGACGATGAGGATGAGGAGGATGATGATAAAGACGAGGCCGAGGATGAGAACGAAGACGATGATTAGGTTAAATATTGTTGTATATTGAAAATACTTCCAAATTCGTGAATTAAGTTTGACCTCATAAAAGCAATTACGTGAATTCATGTTTTTTTATTCGATTATTTACTTATTGCAGATGTCACTCCTAGTCTTTTTCGTCGCGACGGCACTCGTCTCTCTACTGGTGGTATGTATATTTTAGTTTAGTTTTTTATATCCATTTACACTTTTATATTGTTAATTATGTTTATGTGTTCTATTTACAGGTCATGATGGCTGGCCGTGGTCGTGGTGCTAGTGGTGGTGGTGGTGGTGGTGGTGGTGGTGGTGGTGGTGGTGCGGGTCGTGGTCGTGGTCGTAGTGGTGCTGGTGGTCGTGGTCGCATAGTATCTTCCCGAGATGTGACCCCATCGAGCGAGCCCGACCCGGAGAGTACCTCGGGCACAGACGCATCCCACCCTCGATCGACCACTTCATCGAGGCATGAGTTCGGATCTGCTAGCGGATCCGTTCCGCTATCAGAACCACCAGCAGTGGATCCACCAGGGGATGCCACAGTTACTGTACAGTGGGCCCCGGAGTACCCCCATACTCGGTTCCATCCGGTTACTGGGGAGTACATACGCGGACCCGCGGATCCTCCGACGGCACCAGAGAGGCCGAGAGACGAGTTCCGACGAGAGCTATGGCCCGCGGGGACCTCGTAAGTAAATTTAAGATAATTTATTAAATTTTTTTCATTTATTCAAGTTAATAATCCAGTCGTTTTTTCTTTGTAGGTTTTTTCCGTTTAATGTTGGTAGGGCTCTTGGAGAAATTATCAGGGCTAACTTCCGCGGTCCCTACCTTAACTTTTTGTCGGTGCCCCCAAACGTGCAGTACGTCTGGCTCGACGAATTGAGGGTATATATCTATATCTTCTGGTAAATTATTAGTTACACTTTAATCAACCATTTTTTAAATTACGTGATAATTGAATTTCTATGTTAGACGATGTACTGGTGGCCCCCCCATCGCGAGGACGCGATCTGCAGGACCTACAGAAGCGCTGCCTCGAAGAAGATACGGGATATGATTCATGACCTAAAAATGGGGCATACGAGGTCGAATTGGATCCGACAGGAGTATTATGAGGACCTCTTAGGCATGATGGATACCCCTGCATACAAGGAGAAATCGGAGAAGGCGAAGGCGAACCGACAGGTCGCGGGCCTTCATACGGGGGGATCAAAGTCCCACGCAGCGACACTTGCAGATCTGGTGAGCAACCGTAAATTTATTTCACTATCGAATTAGGTATTATTATTTAAAGGAGTTAATTAGTTTCTACGAAAATTTTGTATGCAGGCCCAACGGGCGGTAAAGGAGGGAAGGGCGCCAGAATCGGTCACCATGCACGACGTGTTCCAGCATACGCACAAAAGACGGAAGGACGGGAGTTTATTCGACGAGAGGGCCAAGGCGACTGATGTAAGTACTTATGTTTATGAGATTTACGTTAGAATTAAAAGTATTCGGACTATAACTTAGGTAAACTTAGGATTCACACTTAACTTAGTAAAACATAGGATTTAGATTACAACTTAGGTAAATCTTATAATATAAACACATTCATTTGATAGGCTGCGTATCGTGAGGCCCTTAGTCGGGCTCAGTTAACTGACACCGAGGATGTCGGTGAAACGACGCCCACCCGGACGCCCTCTTCTTCGGCCGCTCGGAACGACTTTGTTCGTAGATACCGTCGGCGGCTTTAAGAAAGGGTTCCTGTACGGAGTCACCTCCCTAGGGCCGTTGCACATGGCGACGCAGAGATTTCTATCGACACCGCCTCCTTCCGTGGTGCCCCCGACAGACGATGATGTTAGGTCGCAGCTTACGCAGCTGCACGAGGCAGTGTCGTCCTTGTGGGAGCAATTTGCCACGTACTTTCTGCCTCCGTCTGCTGCTGCCGGTCCGTCTGCTGATGGTGTTGGTCCGTCTTCTACTGGTCCGTCGACTGCTGGTGTCGGTCCGTCTTCCGTGGGTCATCTTTCTTTCAACCCTGATGCCCCTGTGGTACCGCCTACGACTTTGACGTCACTCCTGGATCTGATGTCCCCAGAGCAACTACGCCGACTTCCTAGCAGTGTTTACAACGGCTTGCCTTCGTACCTTGTCGAGGAGTATATTCGTTGGTCGCATCTGGGATTACCACCACCGGACAATCGACCTCCTCCTTCTTGAAATATTGTATTAAGAAAATTTGGAATATTTGTGAGAGCTTTGGATTAATTGTGCTATAATCGGATTATAGCATCGGATATTATGTTACTCTTCAGAATAATTGATGTTTATTTTCTATTAATTTGGTTTGGTCTGTGATTCTTGGATAATTGGTGTGCATTAAATTCGTATGTGCATATTTGGTCTATATAATTCTTGGATAATTGGTGTGTATTATATATTTGGTCTATATGATTGTTGGATAATTGGTGTGCATTATATATTGGTTTGATTTATGCATATATTTATGAACAGGGAAAGTGCTGCAATTTTTTTTCCTAAAAAACTCAGTTAGCGACGGACTAGTGACTGTTTTGCGACGAATATTCCCAGTTTCCGACGGATTTCCGACGAAAACGCCGTCGCTATCTGGAGATTTTAAACTGTTTCCAGGTAGTGACGGAAGATCGACGAAATATCCGTCGGCAAGGTTCTGGTGGTACATACTTCGACGGACTAGCGACGGCATATCCATCGCTACGGCGACTGATAATCAGCCGCTAATCAGTCGCTCTCGCGACTGCTTAGCGACGGATAATCCGTCGACAAGGTTCTGGAAATGCTAAAAATTTCCAGAATCGTGGCGACGGATAATCAACCACTAATCAGTCGCTTATTCGACGGCGTAGCGACGGATTAGTGACCACTCATCCGTCGCCATGGTGCTGGAAATGCCAAACATTTCCAGAACCTTATCGACGGATATTCCGTCAGTAATCCGTCGCTCATCCGTCCTTCGTTATCGACGACTGCCGACGGATTAGTGACGGAATGGTACGCTCTGATACGCTATTACGACGGTTTACCGACGGACATTACGTCGCTATTGTCTACACAGTTCAATATTTAATACTTGAAATGGACGACAGTCCGTCGGAAATTAGTCGCTAATATCTCGTATTTTGAAGTCGACTAGTCGTCGCTATTTCGTCGCCTAACGGCTACATAGCGACGGACCCTTATTAGCGACGAGCTGATTGTCGCCGGATTATTTTGGCCAAAATTTGTCAGTTATCGGTCGCTAATAGGAATTCTCGTCGGACTGGCGACGGATCCGGCCGTCGCTAAATAGAGAAATTTTGGTAGTGTTATTTATTGGAGGCTGACCCGGCATTGAGGGCGGTGAACTTTTTAGACTGTTTCGGTTTAAACCCGACAGTCTTCAATCGCTCGAGTAGTGGGCCATCCTCTGAAGAGCATATCGATTCAGAGGGATTCCTTAATCTGATGCGTCGCTCGGGGATACGCAACATGCAGGAATTGGATGCCGCCCTTCGTCAGATCGATGAAGGCAAGAACAAAGAATAATGTTTAGGCGTGCCAAAAATTCTATTCTCTTTTCTTATGTCCTTGTCTGTAGGGGTCAACCCATCTTTATGCAAATAAAATCTAAAATTTCTGATATGTTGTATGGCTGTGATTTTGAATAGCACACCAGGTCGTGTGCCTTTGGATAATTCTTTGTTTACTGCTTCATTGAGACACACATGGCAGCCATTACATGATCTTAAGCGCCTATTGTTTAGTTCTTTCCCAAAATAGGCTCCTACAATGACGTGCCCATTTTCCTTCTTCAGTACTTTAAAAAGGATAGCCAAAACGAAATAGCCATTCATTCTTTCTCAAAACAAATGGCTTCTCACAAGGTCCCACTTGCACCACTTCATTATGATGTTATTCTTTTGTATGCTATGTCTTCAGAAATTGGTAAGTCTCGAAGAAGAATCAATGGTATGAATATTCTTCTTTCGTACCACTTTTGAAGATAGATATTGATCTGCATGTTGTAGACACTGTTGATATACGCTAACTATTTCTGAGAATAGGCGCGCACTGTGATCCAGTACTTAGTCTCAATCATAGACGCGTATTGTTGACATGCACCAGTGTGATCAACTTGCACTGTAGAGATATGTGCCTATTGATCGGCGTGCGTTTCCAATATGCGCCTGCTTGATCAGTATGCAGTGCTGATGTGCGCCTGTTGATAGGGGCACAGTGCTGGTTTGCGCCTGTTGATAGACGCACACTGCTGGTTTGTGCCTGTTGATAGGCACACACTGCTGGTTTATGCCTGTTGATAAGCGCGCATTGTTTGATAGATTCTGCTAACTTTTTATGTTTTAATAATATTTACAGGGATTCGGCTAGCAAGCTTCTTTAGGACTGGCATTGGTGATTTGGATATTGCAGAGGGCATTCTTCTGATACTCACATCAGACAGCTCATGTGGTTCTGACACTCAAATCAGACAGCTTAGGACTTTATGTATTCCATAACGGTCTTCCTCAGATGGTAGAAAGAGCCTATATACATGAGAGTTGGATGGTGGAAACACAGAACTAGGAATTATATCACAAGGGTGATTTCGTTTCTATTTCTCCTGGCGGGCCGTCTTCTCTCCACCAGTTGTATTGACAGCAGCTCATCTTTGGGCTGCTGCACTCTGTGGTTCTCCTCTCGTCTTTCTGAGAGAGAAGACCAGAGTTGATTCCATTGTCTAGCTCGTTGCTTCAGGTCGAGACGACAAGGAATTGCCACCAACAAATAAGAAGATCCAAAGATGTAATAGACCTTCATTACCAAATGGGAAGATCCAAAGATGTAATAGACCTTCATTAGAATGAAAATCAGAGATGTAATAGATTTTCATCAAGATGTATCTATGCTTTTTAAAGAAGGAATAAAGAAATGATTGTCTTATTATTCTTCTTTTTATAATTCAATTTTGATATGCTGACATAGATAACAGAATGCGGAGGGAATGCGAATGTGGCAAGTTGTTTGACGTGGCTATTTGGAATTCAGAGACATGGATTCTCATTATGATGAATGAATGAGTAATCGGTCACTTCGATTTTTAAGAGAGAGACATTGAATGAATGAATGGTCGTTCAAACTCTCGAAGAAAAGAATAAATGAGTGAATAGTCACGTCAGTTTCAGAGAAGGGACAATGAATGGTCAGTTATAAATGAATAAACAGTTATAAATGAACGAACAGTTGTGCTTCTTTCCAAAAGTTGTATCAGTTCTCGAGGCTGATTATCTATTTGTTTTGCCTATAAATAGAACAAAACTTTTGTAGATATTGTCAATCGCTTTCCCTTCTGTACGAAAATGTCTTCCAAAGATTTACTTTCTCCGAAGATCGAAGAAGAAACCGAGATGCCCCTACTGAGCCTCTCGTGCCTTCTCGAAAAGAAAGAGGCGAAGGCTCAACTGTTCCTCCTGCACCAGGACATGATTTGATCTCCAAGTTGTGGAACCTGGGAAGACTGCCGAAAAAGAGGTATTGAGGATGGCTGTCTGCAAGTTTCTTGTGAGTTCAGACAATGAGATGTTTGAACTGTTGGCAAACTATGTATTTAATCATGAAGGATCAGGGCCTCCTCCCCGTCCTTAATATTTATGTAATTCCATGAATAAAATGAACTTTTATTTACATCATGTTTCTGAAATAAAGTACACTTTGTCTTTATACATAATATTTCTTAAGAAATTTGCCATTGATAGGCATCATAGCAACTCTGCCATCCATATCTGTTAATTGATAGGCTCCATTGGAGAAGACTTTATTTACCACATACGGCCCTTCCCACTTTGCCTCGAACTTGTCTTTGCTCATATGTGTCATAGTCATAGGACGTCTGACTGTGAGAACCAACTCGCCTTCTTGAAATGTCCGCACTCTAACTTTGCGATTGAAAGCTTTTGAGATCTGGGCTTGATAAAGTTCAATATGATGTTGAGCCAGTCGAGCGCCTCCAACTCTTGAAGCCGAAGACGATCATTGTTTTCTGTAGTAAGTTCGTTAGCAATAGCAATCCTCAATGATAGAATTTAAATTTCCAAAGGCAGAACAGCTTCACACCCATATACTAGAGAAAAAGGTGTACAACCTGTAGGATTACGAACAGTAGTACGATATGTCCATAGACATTCTCCAAGTTTATCACTCCAATTACGTTTATTGATAGAGACAAACTTTTTGAGGAGTTTGATAATGGTCTTATTGAATGCTTCAGCCAATCCGTTAGCCGCAGGATTATAGGCCGTCGAGGCAACATTATTGATTCTGTTGTCATCACAAAACCTATTAAACTTTTGGCTGATAAATTGCGGACCATTATCATGGATGATTCGGCGAGGGACACCAAATCTGTATATCACATGATGTTTGATGAAGTTGATGACACTACTCATTTTAACTTCAGCCAATGGTATAGCTTCTGCCCACTTGGAGAAATAATCAGTTATAGCTAAGATGAACCGATGCCCTTTAGGTGAAGGAGGATTGATAGGGCCAATTATATCCATGGCCCAAGCTTCAAAAGGCTATGAGGCAGTAGTCGGATGAAGAAATTTTGATGGTTGGTGAATGAAATCTACATGAATCTGACATGCACAATATTTTCTTGTATAGTCAATAGCATCTGACACCATAGAGGGCCAGTAGTAGCCCATACGTCGAATACGATCCTGTAGTTTAGGACCAGGCTGATGTGCTCCACAAACACCATCATGAGCTTCACGTAGTATCTGCTTTGCTTCATCACCAGCGAGACACCTCAAGAGTAATAATCAAAAGTTCTTCGATAGAGTGTTTTAGTAGTATGATTATAATAGAATCGAAGCGATCGACGACGGATACTTGTAGCTTCTTTAGGATCTTCTGGCAAGATGTCATATATTGCAAAATTAATGGAAGGTGCTCTCCAGTCCTCACAAGTGACGTTGACTTCAGTTAGGTTGCTGAATTCAATATTGTGGTTATTTTTAACACATAATAGTTTTCTATTAGAGATAACAACCATCTATTATCTTTTGACTGGAACTGCCAATACCGCAGCTAGGTTAGCTAAGGCATCGACTTCTATATTACATGTGCGACGTACATGTTCGATGAAGAACCCTTTGAATGAAGAAGCTATCTTGGTTGCTGCTTCATGGTATGGTACTAGATCTTGATGTCGGACTTCATATATGCCTCTAACCTGATTAATAATCATCTTAGAGTCGCCATATACTTCGAGATATTCGATATCCAGTTGTTTGGCTAATTGGAGTCCAATAAGCAAGGCATTGTAGAAGCTAATAGGCCCTTTGAATAGTTAATCCATCGGGTAAAACAAGAACAATTTCTACTCCAGCCACAAGGGTACCTCCAGGTCTAATTCTATAAGCTCTATCAAAGAACAACCTCCAGGTAGGAAATTCTTCTGAGATCATATTTGATTCTAATGTTTCGTCCAGAATCTCATCATATAGTTTAGATGTCTCAGGGACAGGATGAGCTGTTAAGAAGTCAGCAAGTGCTTGGCCTTTCACAGACTTTTGAGAAACATAAACCATATCATATTGTGCTAGTAATATGGCCCATGTGGCAAGCCTAGAATTGAGTGTACTTGGCTTCTTCATTAAGACTCGAAGAGGATTGACTCGGGATATGACATGAATAGTTTGGCCTATGATGTAATGTCTTATCTTCTGAACAACAAACATTAAGGCTAAACATTCCTTCTCTATCGGACTATAACGATGTTCAGCTCCAATCATCGTTCGGCTAAGATAGTAGATGGCTTGTTCATGACCTTCCTTGTTCTTTTGAGCCAGCAAAAGCTCCCAATAAATGATCCATTATCCGGACATACATTAAAAAGGGTATTCCTGAGATCGATGGTACAAAAATCGGTGGACTCATTAAATACCGCTTTATGTCGTCAAATGCTCGTTGATATTCTTCCGTCGAAACGAAAGATACACCTTTCTTCATTAATTGAGTAAATGGTCTGCAACGTCCAGATAAATTTGAAATGAACCGCCTGATGTACGCAAGTCGACCTTGGAATCCTCGTAGCTCTTTTAGGTTGTGTGGAGGACGCATCTCTTGAATGGCTTTGATCTTCTCGGGATCAACATGTATACCCTTAGAGGTAATGACGAAGCCGAGAAACTTACCACTAGAGACACCCAAGAAAGACTTGGTGGGGTTCATTTTGAGTTGATGCTGGCACATTAGATTGAAAATAGTTCTTAAATCTTGAATGTGATCTTCCTTGAGACGACTTTTAACAGCAATATCGTCAACATAGCATTCGAAAGTCTTTCGCAGATGATCACGAAAAATAGTACTTATAGCCTGATGGTAAGTTGTACCTGCCTTCTTAAGACCAAACGACATGATCGTATAACAGTACACACCCCGAGGAGTACGAAATGAAGTATGTTTCTCATCTTCAAGATTCATCCGGATTTGATTATATCCAGAAAAGCCATCCATGAAAGAAATTCGTTCGAATCCACATGTATTGTCGATCATGACATCAGTAATTGGGATAGAAACTCGTCTTTAGGGAAAGCATCATTGAGATCCCGAAAGTCTATGCAAACTCGAACCTTTCCGATCTTCTTCAGGACTGGTACAACGTTGGCTATCCAGTCAGGATGCTGTTCTTCTCTGATAAAACCACAAGCTATAAGCTTTTTGACTTCACCATCAATTGCATCCATCATTTCCGGCTTGAATCACTGTTGTTGTTTGACCGGCTTGGCATTCGACAGAATGTTAAGCTTATGAGTTATAATTTGCGGATCTAATTCCGACATATCTTCGTAACTCCAGGCGAAGACATCAATATATTCACGAATAAGATGAATTAACTCTTGTTTATCATCCTCTGGGAGATTTTTGCTAATGAAGATTGGTCGTGATACAACCTCCTCTCCAATATCGATTTGGACAAGTTAATCTTAAGTAGGTGGTTCTCGTTGTTCGAAACGAAGTTCCCACTAATTGTCCATCTTTTGTGCCCAAGGGTCCACTTCAGGAGCTTCTTCAATGTCATCTTCATCTTCTTCTGAGAATTCGGTGGACACCATGTTAGAAGATACTGTTATCCGATGAACATGGCCAGTGCTGGTATCGGAATCCTACGAGATAGAATTAGAAGAATTAGATCGTTCTTCTTCATCAGATTCAGAAGGTTCTGGAGTCGGTAGAGGTGAAGCATAACCTAAGCCCCGCTTCGATTTACTGTGGTATTGTTGTGATTTTTCTTTTGGAACAGCAATACGAAGGAAAGTCCGCCTTCCTTTACCATTGTTGAGGCCTATTCTAAAATCATAGCCCATTTTACGGATGATGGCTTTGGATTGTGGACTATAGCGGCGTAATTGTAGCCTTCTTGTATCATCTCTATTATCATTATAGAGCACGATTTTTGGTTTCTCTCTTTTGTTGAAGAATATAGGCTTTTCATCTTTCATTCGAGACGGTACTAAGAAGTACGACTCTTGTATTGAATCCAATGATACCATATTTCGTAGAGATGATACGACTTCTATTGTAAGTAGTTTAAAGTTATCTAGCATATCCAAATAATACTAAGTATAGTAAAAGACATCAGTATACTGCAAAGGAGATGCTTTATTGATTTTTACACCATTATTTATAACAAGAACTTAGCCTTAGCAGGCTTAGTCAGATTGATGACAAGAGGGGGAGAAGAAGAACGAGAAGGAGGAGGGAGCTTCTTGCGACGAAGATCGATTACAAGCGGCTCAGAAGAGGTGAGCTCTCTTTGTTTCCGACTATCACCCTTGGGCTGCTTCTCATGGGAAGGAAGATAGATAGTCAGTGGTTTGGAAGACCGAGGACATAAGGTACGTCCTTTGACGGGAATCACCAGAGTATCATTTGGCACACTCTTCTGTTCTTCATCCATGTCCATTGCTAGTACTACCTTCATGAATTCTTCCTTATACATGCGAAAATCATTGCAGTATGCTTCAACCCCTTTGAAAGGATTCAGATCTGCAACCTCTTTTTGGACTTCTCTATTACCATCCACATATTTGAAATATTGGTGGAGCGTATAGGGTACAATATTATGTTCATGGAGGAATGGCCTTCCCAACAAAGTATTGTATGAGCCATGATTGTCAATAACATAGAAAGTTACCTTTGTACGAAGATTGCCAATTTAAAGTTTTAGGCATATCTTTCCCAAAGGTTCACTTCTTCCTTGATTAAATTCCAGGATGGTAGTGATAGTTGTAGAAATGTTATGCACTGGGATCTTCAAAGCATCCAGTAAAGACTTCGGCATAATGCTAAGTGCGGACCCTGGGTCAATCAGAATGCGATCTACTTTCATGGTGTCCACATACCCCGTGAAATAGAGAGGACGATCATGACGATTGTCTTCTAACAACATGTCATCTTGTATAAAAGTGATATTGGGCATTAATTCAAATATATTATGACAATGTGCATAGCTTACTGGCTCCTTTTTAGGCTTTTTGAGAAGAGTAAGACATGCGTCAGCCTGCATCAAGGCTTCAATTAACGTCTCTCGAGTCTCTTTTGAGAGACGTAAGAGTTCAAAGATTGACAATCTTGCGTGAGTATTGGCCAATTGAGCCAATATGTCAAAATTATATGGCTTCTCAAGTCCGAGAGATGAGGACTTCTTCAATGCTTTATCAAAGCGGATAGGTTGTTTCCCCTTGTCTGCTGCTGTTGGTTTAGGAGGAGATGGTTCGACCACCGGCAAGGATGTGGATGGTATATTCTCGCCAGAAGAAGATGATGAAGGAGGAACATCAGGAGATGGAACATGGTTCTCTTGATTTTCGAAATACTCTCGAAGATAGGGTTTTTCTGATCTAGTGCGCATTAGAATTTCTTCTTCTGTTACTGGTTCAAAGGATACCATATTGCAGTTCTTGGATTTAGATCTGGAGTGCTTCTTTTGCTTAGAAGAGGAAGGCGTTTCAAACTCTGCTGCCAGATCTGGATGAATCCACATGATCTCTCCTCTGTCAGTCGATAATGGAACAAGACCTTCATTTTAAGGAGATGGAAGATTTACGATCTCAAGAGTAGTCCTTGGAATGGGGACGACACCATCTTGCACAAGTTATGGTGAAAAATCACCGAATAGTAGAGAAACCATATTAGTAGTCACCGTTTTCTCGTCCTGTTGCAGAGTAATTGCTCAAGAGTTGACCAACTCTTGGATTTTACCCTTGAGCACATAACATGCTCTGGTTGGATGCCCTATAAATCTGTGATAAACACAGTATTTAGGGTGATCAGTTTTACCCACTTCTTCTGGCCATTTTGCTTCTGGAAGCTGAAGCTTATTGCTTTTGATCAAGCAATCGAAGATGCTTAAAGTATCATCTTCATCAAAAGAATACTCTTCTTTTGTACGAGTTGTCTTCTGTGGTGGTGCTGATGGAGTGGATGCCGTCTGAGTGACGTTGACAGCCAAAGACTCCTTGCCTTTAAGATTAATGGCCAATGTATCTTTACTCTTGTGGTTATTCTGATGATTACTACCCCCGGGTGTAGAATGTTCATCTTGGTTAGGATGAGTCATTTGGACTCTTAACTGCTTGAACTTTTCGGCACTGACCTCGGCTGTTTTGGCATTGATAATGAAAGAAGGCCAATCCTGGAATTGTGTAGATCCTGTCCACATATTGATAATAGGCAACAAGTTTGATTTGTAAGTGTCTATTGTTATAACAGATGGAGTTCCTAAAGGCATTTTGAGTGCCTCTTGGCAGAATCTTTCAATAAAACTCTCTGTGGATTTATTATGCCTCTGTTTAATCATAATGAGGGCAGACATCGTCATGTCGTTGACTCCTTCATAGAATCATTCCAAGAACATTTGCTTGAAACCAGCAAAAGAAGTGATACAGCCATCAGGTAGGCTAAGATACCAGTCGTATGCTGCACCAGCTAAACAACCGCCGAATACTCTGGTAAGGAGAGCATCATTTGGCTGTAATTAATCAGTCATCACTTCAAAATAATTGATGTACTGACTTGGAGAAGTGCTGCCATCAAACAGCATGATGGTTGGGAGCTTATATTTTAGAGGAAATGGAACCTCCTTCTACTCTGTTGGATATGGTTGCTTTATACCCAGTCTTTATAGTCCATCCTTCTGCTTGAAGGCCTCAAATTGAGTACATAAGAGTTTCACAGCCTTATTAGCATCCCCTGATGTTTGGAAATTGGTAGGCTGGTTAGAAGTGTTAGGAGGAGGAACAGCGTGGTAATTACCACCCCCAGCACCAGACTGACTGGGATCAGCTTGAATTGGTACGGAAGCAACCTGAGGAGTTGGTACACGCAGACTCGCAGGTACGAAAGATGCCATAAGCTCTGGATTTGTAGCTGGATTTATAACCGGTGGCACTGTATGTTGAGCCACGATTATAGTATGCATGCTTGCGACCATCTCTGCCATGGTCTTCAATTTGTCTTCTAGTACAGCAATTCGTTGTTCTTGATTGGCTGAAGTAGAGGCATCTTGATCTTCCGTAACGGTATATCCCGTCACTTCTCTTGCTGCTATTGATGAGATAGTTTGTTCAGAACTTTCACTATCTGCATCAAACTATGAGAAAGTCCTCTCCTACATGGACAATGGGGAGATCTTCTTGATTAAAGACACCTTGGTTCAAATGTCGATTCCTCGATCTAGTGTATTGAAAGACACCTTCATTGGATGCATGGATCCGATCTAAGTATTGCTGACTAGGATTACGGGATACATTATGTCTTGGACGTTTCCCACCCTAGTGCCTTGAGAAGTCATGTTGACAGAAGCATATAATAGCTCATCTTCATCTTCTATTATATGTTCAGGAGTTGAAGCATAGTTCAGACGATCGAAGACAGATCGTCGAGCCGATTGGCAACAACAGGTGATGACGACTTCATGAAGGCAGTGGCGATCTGAAGCACGATTTGGAGGTGAGGGAGACATCCCTGTAATCTCTCGTCTTTTTGTAAGACGTTGCCGCAAATCAGTTACAACTACAGGACGAGAAGAAGTCAGAGGAACATATTCCTTAATGATATTAGGAACATGTCTCCTATTCTTCAAATGTTTAGTTCCCTGAGTGTACAAAGATGTACTCAACTCATTAGCATAGGTGGTTGGGTCTTTCTTTTCAAACTTTAGTTTTTGGTACAGATTGGCCTTTGGCATAGGGTTCTTACGTTTTGCCAAAGTTGATATTGGTTGACGCCTATTAAGATAAGCACGTAAATCAGAATATTCTGCTCCATGTGTCTATGTTTGTGATGCCCTCAATTTTTCTTGCTTGGATCTTGAAATTTGTAAGGTAGGAAGGTCTTGACCAAACCCCATAGGGGTAGGTAAGATACCTCTTTGGTCAGTATTCTTTCCAATATCAAAGATCCGAAGATCTCTGTTTAAAGGAATAGAATCTGATAGATCTTCCTCTGAGTCATAGACCAGGGAAGTTTGAGAAAAGACCAAAGGATGCTTTCCTTTATTTTGTGGAGGGTCAGCTAAGAAGCCTTTCCATTTGTTCTGTCGTGAGACCATTTTAGGCACAGATTACGCCAATTAAGGAAGTGTCAAAGACTCTTCCCTTTGTTCTGTCTAGTGTCAACACTAGAACATTGATTCTCCAAGTTCAGAACTTAAGAATTAGAAGAGGGAATAGCCAAAAGACTAGTTCCCTTGAGTTGCGCCAGAGTACCAGACTGCGCCTGAAGTGCTGATTGCTTGGGTTGTGCCATAGTCATATGGGCTACTGATGGTGCCTTGGCAGCAACATGGGTGGACTGCACCTCAATAATAGCTTGAACAGGCTGTGCCTTGGCAGCAAAGAGAGTAGTGGACTGCACGTGGGCAGCAGGATGAATAGGTTGCGCACGGGCAACAGAAGCAAGCTGTGCCTGAACCGCCGAGACAGACTGTGTCTTGGCCATTGAACACTCAGGTTGCGCTTGGGCAACAGTGACCATGGGAGATTTAGGAGCCTACACAGTAATGTTCTTGGCGATAGCCACTGTTCGCTTGTTGCTCTTGGTGCTAATCATATCCTCATAGGCTGTCTGGTTGACTTGAACAACCAGAGTCTTCTGCGTCTTGCCAATCGACGCAGTGTCACATTGAGTTGTCACCTTCTCGTCGGAGGAGAAAGTCGTTCCCAGCAGAGTCGTCATTTTGTTTGCAAAAACAAAAAAAGTTTATTTCAAACTTGAAAAAGAATAGTACAAAGTACAATAAATTCTGGAGAAGTACAACTGTAGGAATCTGATCAGAAGACGATTACTTTATCCCTTGGACTATGTGAACTTGAAGACTGTAGCCTTTGGAGAATGCAGCAACAATTTTGCAAGAGTTCTTGATCTCTGTGCGTATGTATCTGATTATTTCACTATGATTGGAAACTCTATTTATAGAGTTCAAGAAATAACTGTTTTAGCAGTTATTCTGATGTGCGCGAGGCTGGATTGTGCCACATTAGGTTGCGCCAACCTCCTGTTGCGCCAACTTTCATTCAGTTGTTAAGTCGTGTACTAACTGTATTTAGACGCGTAGCATCATGTGATTGAGATGAGCATAGTCGTGTACAGGATAGTAGACACGTCTTGAGAGATTAGTGGCATGTGCGCCACGTCATCCTACTTTAGAATGTAAGTTGTCTCAACTTTATCAGGTTGCGCGAGCTTCGGTCAACTGCGCCTGATTGAGCCGTGCCTAGACACGTGGCAGCTTTTGAGCCGAAGTCATTCAGATTGCGCCTAGGCACAACTAAAGATTTTGTCTGGATTGTGCCTAGGCACAACTTACGAAGTGTACAGGACAGCTGTCTACCAACTCTCCTTGAGCGGCACAATTTACGGGATTCGAAAAGATTTTCCTCGTTCACTGTGGTGTCAGTTGTCAGTACTGTCAGGTAATGATGGCCATTAAGTGTCATATGCCACGTAGATTTTAGCGTACAGTCAGGTAATGATGGCCATCAGTACTGTCAGGTAATGATGGCCATTAAGTGTCATATGCCACGTAGGTTATATATATATATATATATATATATATATATATATATATATATATATATATATATATATATATATATATTCGCAACCTCCCCTTCCCTCTTTCCTCCCCACTCCCGCCCCTCCCGGCGCTCCTCCCCCCCATTCGTCGGGTGCCGCCCCCTCCCCGGAGTTTCCCCTCCCTCCCTCCCCGGAGTTTCCCCTCCCTCCCTCCCCTTTCTCTTCCGACCGGCCCCTGTCCGTCGGCCTTCGGAGACACTCCGCACTCCCCCTCCGTCCGTCCCGCGTCATGCCCTGCCGTCGCTCACCGGCCCCCGGTCCGTCGCCTCCGCATGACGCGCCTGCGGGGGTCCCGAGGCGCCTCGTGCATCCCGCCCGTCCGATGGACCACCGCCCCTCCCCCCTGAGATCGCTCCCCCCCTCCTTCTCGGCTGAGCCTCCTCCTCCGGGACGGAGCCCCCTCCGGTGCTGGTCCCCCGCTCAGCCTTCCCGTCGGCGCACCCGTCCCCGGGAGCCGCCCTGGCACCAGCCTCTCCCTCTCCCGGGCAGCGCGCCATCCTCGGACAGCGCGCCCACCTCGTGCAGTGCACGTCATTGGGTTGCGGTCCTGCCTCGGGCAGTGCAACGGCCTCCCGTCCTCGGGCCCAGTGCCCCGCGCCTGGCGTGCCTTTCGGTTTTCGAATTTTTTCCTTTCCTCGTTTTAAAAAAAAAACCCCTTGGGCCCCGCGCCCACCCACCCTCCTTGGGCCCCGAGCCCTCCCACCCCCCAAACAAAACTGTCCGATTTTCACCAATCCAAAATTTCGGACTTTCAAAATTTTGAATTTTCACTGCCCCAACTTTTGTGTTTTCTACTTAGATTACTGTTTCCTACTTCAATTACCAAGGCCTTTTGTGCTTTTTCGCCATATATATATATATATATATATATATATATATATATATATTTTTATATATATACATATATATAAAAATATATATATATATATATATATATATATATATATATATATATATATATATATATATATATATAAATATATATATATATATATATATATATATATATATATATATATATATATATATATATATATATATATATATAACACAAACACAAGGATACATAGATACATATGGACAAACACACATATGAATACATATATAGATATATGGACACACACACACACACATGAAAATATATACATATAGACACACACCCTCACAAGAACATATATATATATATATATATATATATATATATATATATATATATATATATATATATATATATATATATATATATATATATATATGTGTGTGTGTGTGTGTGTGTGTCCATATATATATATATATATATATATATATATGTCCATATATATATATATATATATATATATATATATATGTGTGTGTGTGTGTGTGTGTGTGTCCATATATATATATATATATATATATATATATATATATATATATATATATATATATATATATATATATATATATATATATATATATATACACACATATGGACACATATATATATGGACATACACACACATGGATACATAGACACAAACACACATCCTAGTTTTCCTAGGAGTCTCCCATAGGCCTCTAACCTTAACACAAAGGGACACAACCATGGGGTAAATCCTATGGGTTCCAAAACCAATTAAAATTCATAGGAGAATAATTTAGAGGATAGGAAATTACCTATTAGGAGTGATTCCTAATGAAACCCTCTCCGACACGAAGATCCTTGTAGGAAGGACACTTACACCTTGCACTTTTCTCCCAAACTTTGGTAGCACCCTCCCTTGATGGTGCAGAGAGGATCTATGGAAGAAATTTGGGGGAAAAGAGAGGATTAAGAGATGAAATCTCAAGTTTAGGTCTAGGTTTTGGAAAAGAACTCAAAAGGGGGAAGAAATTTGGAGTGGAGAAGAAGTGAAGTGGAGAGAGAGGGTCTCCCCATGTGGCTGGCCATGTAGGGTGTTTGGGGGCATTTGGCAAATGTCCAAAATGCCCTCCAAGCCTCCTTTAGGCCAAAATTGACTTAAGCAAAATTTCGGGGTTGGAAAGGCCAAGTTAAAATCTACAAATTGACCGATTAAGTCATGAGGGAATTGTCTAAAAGTACCAGACTAATTAGTGGGATTTATGGGCCATGTCTAACTTAAGTTTGGGTCCCGATCAGATTCTAAGCTACCCGGGTCCCCGATACAAGTCGGAATGAGCTGAAATTCGAACATGACTGTAAAAATCCCCAAATAACATTATAATTAAATAAAAATTTCTAAAATTCCCAAAAATGCAAAAATGACTATTTTACCCCTATTTATGAAAAGTGGGAGTGACAATCCCTCAACAGGCCTCATGATTTCTTAGCATGGATTTAGCCTCCAGATGGATTGATACCTACCTATCTTTAGAAAGCAGCATTGACAAATGAAAAAGGTAAACAAGACTAACGTCTATCTTCATCTAAATATTTGTATTCATCTGTCTACTAACATAGTTGGTAGAGGCAAAGTTAACCAATTCATACCAGTGTTAGGTGGATGCTGGGAGTTATCTTCAATATATGACTAGTTCATAAGCAATAATAACTAGATAATAACAGTTGTTATCACAAATTAAGATGGTACATATAAATTCCATTGAAAGGCTCAAATATGTATTCACTGATCACCATACCAATATTATATCAGAGGAAAACCTTGCAGAGATAGCCAGTTTAATAATAAGAGAGCGTTCAAAAATGATTTTACTAAGAATGATCACCATAGTGATACTGCTTCACTTGAGTTTAGCACGTGGGCAATATTTGCGTGAACATTCATTTGACTTTTGACATATGATGGTCCCAATTATTGGATATGCAAACAGCTAGAATAATCTATCAATTTCTAAGTCCCTAATTATCTCTTACAGGCATTCCCTTGAACACTACTCGATCAGTGTCAAAATAATAAAAATTGAATCAGAGACAAGTCTCACATGCTTCTTGGTCTGGTCCTTACGGGATGAGCGCAGAAGAGATGAGTTGCAGGAGGTGGTCGAACTCGGTGGTCTCAAAGTGGACAGGCTAGACGATGGTGGACGACCACCGATCTCGTCACTTTCTTGAGCCCTTATGCTCCTCCGCCTCTCATGCGTTTATCTCAAAGCATCCCGTCGGGAGAGGGGCACCTGGAAAATGAGCACGGTGATAACGACCTTCTCTTGCACATTATACCAAACACCTTAAGACAATAAAAAATCAACATTTTTTTGCTTGTCTAGCAAATCAAATATCGATAACCAGCGAATATAACTAATCAAACTAACAAAACGAACCCTTCTCTTAAATATTGTACCAAACACCTTAGATACAATAAGGAAGAACCAATTTTGATTCGTGCCCAACAATTCAAACTTCCATAACAACCAATATAATCGAAAAAAGAAACGAATGGTGGCTTACTGATCAAACTAAAAGTTGAGCCATTTTTCCTGCACATTATATCAAACGCCTTAACTACAACAATAAAGAACCAATTTTGCTTCGTGCCCAACAAATCAAACATGGATAGCAACCAATATACTCCACAAAAACAAATAACGAGTCAGTAATTAAACTGGAAAAAAAAGATCTTATCGAAAGAGGAGGAGAAGAAGAAGAAGAAGGAGAGGTTGGTACCGCTTGGAGAGCAGCGGAGGAGTTCCCCTGGTCGGTCAGCTGCCGAGCAGTCACGAGCAAAGACCTGATGCTGTCGTGGGCTTGGTTCGACGGAGTCTCGTCAATTTTCCTCTCTCTCTCTCTTTCTCTTTCTCTCTCTCTCTTTCGAGGGCGGCGGAGATGGAGTTGGCGGCATCGAGAAGGGAGGCAGATGAGGAGTCGAGGTGGGAGGAGATGTCGGCGACGGAGGGGGAGAGGACGGAGAGGAATAGGAGGGAGGCGGAGAGGAGGTGAACCAGGAAAATTAGGGCTTCTTCGAAGGCCTTGGGGGAGTAGCTGTGGAGCTTCTTCGTTTATAATTTTTCTTATGTGCGGGAGAAGTGCGGGGGAGTGGAGGTTTTGACTTAAATTTTGGTACTTTTTTTTATGGCACTCGTATGACTGAAAGACTATCAATAACGTTTATATTGGACACCGTCATAGAATGGAGTCTTGCTGAACTTTGATGACGCTTCTTTATCAGCCATCATAAAATCCACTTATCAAGCGTCATTAATAGGTCTTTTTGTTGTAGTGGTCAGACTCAGTCTCATTAGAATCATTTGTGATGGGTATGGATCCATCAATGGCAGAAATCAATCCTAGAGTGGTAAGCCAAAACTTCATCTGGTTCTGCCATCTCTTGAAGTAGGTACCATTGAACTTAAAGGGCTTTGCAGAGTAGGTTTCTTCCTTGGCAGACATATTTCTAAAGTCTGTAAAAATTTATATTTACTTAATAAGATGGCTTAAGCTAAAAATTAACAATTCAAATAATTTTAGTAATAGACCTTTAAAATTTTAGTTTTCTAAGTTTTGATAAGATCGGGTTAGCTGTAGGGGCCGGATCCCAACAAACGGAGGTTCACTAGGAATACTTAATGTAATGACCCGCTCCGCCCTAGCGGAACGCCAATTCAAACGGCAAGTACAATGACTCAAACGAGCCGTCGACTCGAAGAGTTGCGTCGACCCGATGAAGAATCGATGCAAGACTTATATTGGCCCATTAAGGATGAATCCAGACTTAGACTTTCAAAGGTGCGCTCGGAGTATCGCTCGGCCGATGCGAACATCGCTAAGGTGGGTGGCTCCGATGAACCCGTCTTTGTTTAGCCTAGTCACTTAACAATACGGACACTATTGCTAGAATTGCTAGGCGATAACACCGCGCATGCTAATAAATGACTCAACGTACCTAGCTAAGGGAATAATCCCATATTGTATGTTTGTATAGAATATGGAAAAGAACTTAGAAAATATGAGAACTCTCGCACCGTACTCTATGCACGTGCCAAGGCACAGGCTTACATCTCAAATTCTTTATGCGTTCAACAATGAAGCAATGAATGGTTTACAACAATGAAAGGGGAAGACTATCGACATAGTCATTCTGAGAAGAGCATAGCAACATTAGAAGACTTCGGGACCGATGGGTAACCAAGGTGACTCCCGCACAGGGAGTTGCATAATATATGAATGAACGAATGAACGAATAAACGAATGAATGAATCAACTAATGAATGAATGAATATGTGAATGAATCAATGAACGAACGAACAAGTGAAAGAAAGAAAAGAAAGAATGAATGAAAGATAAGAAGAAAGGAATAGTTAGCGACAGGTATGACGGGGACGTACAACGGGGCTCGCTACCTGCGTTGTACGGACGTCGCCGCCAACCTGGTCGATAATGTATTATGGCCCACAGATAGCCTATGGCTCAAAGACAGCCGTTAAGTTAAAATGACACGACAATACGAAATGGTCGCAGACAACCCATTCGTATACGGGGGGAAGAGGAGCAATAAGGGATTCCTAGGGCAACGATCAGCGACATCGTGGCCGGCCTAGGCGGAATCATGTCTTACGGTGCTGGCCTGTGTGTGGGCTCGGACACACAGGAGACGTAAGGCCGGTTATTTCAAAAGACTATCAAAGTGTACCAGCCAACACGCTATGATAGATGAGAATACCAAGGGGAACATGTCCAAAATGGCTTGTTATGCCAGCGACCGGTGCATATAGATTAAGTGGGCTTGCTGGTGGCAATCCAGGTGCAAGTCCTTGCATTGAAACAAAGTAGTCTAAGTTAACTAAATAATTGAATAGTTGAGTGAACATGGACGTTGGGACAAAACTTTTCGAGTGTAACACAACTGACCGGTTGAGTAGGTAGGAATATCCGAGGGAGAATTTTCATCAGAACGAGGCGTGGACATAACGTATCTTCGTAAGCGAGAACACGTCGTAGAATCTGAGGCAGGGACATGCCCTTGACACTGAATGTTCACATGAATTACGTTAAGTTGTTATATATGAATTGTTTACTAACTTGGTTTACTTTAGACAGGGAAGACCGAACGGTAAGTATGGGTAAGTCGTGCATGTATTTCCATACAAATACTTGGAATCGGTAACACGTGATAGGTTATGAAATATGCCATAAAACTGATCCTAAGGCAAGATTAGAAAGACAATGAATGATAGACGGTGCACAAAAGTAAATAGAACGTGTTTGGTAATGATAGCATCGTGGACGAGCTAGCCTCCCCACCAGTGCCTAACAATGTACTGATAACCCCATAGTTTGCTTGCATGATGCAGGAGACGTCGTCGGGTGCAGAGATTTCCTAGAACGTGCTAAGGTGCGGAGCTAAACTCTGGAGCCTTGGAGCGTTGCAAAGGAGCGGAAGTACCATATACGGGACATAATATATCGTAACATCGCCGTGAATCATTTCATGTTGTAAGCCACTTGGCACGTCTTTTATGTTTCAGAGAGAGAGCTTGGAGACTTGTAAACTCGGCCTAGCACCGCTTGTAAACTTCTTAAAAATCAATAAAGAGTTTGAATTCGCTTCAACTTGTGTTCATTTACTTTCTACTGCAAATGGGGACACTCTGTGCGACTCTGTGGCCTAGCTCAAATCGACCGTTTCTGTCACGACCCGCACCCACTGTGAGGGTATGAGTACGTAACAGTGCCCAGCCTACGCCACAGTGTCGGCGGTAGAACGCTGTTCTATGTCATGAACTATAACTAACCTAATATGAATACTCTCCAAAAGAGAGGCCAACCACAGAAGGTACAACTCAATCACAATCTAAAGATAGAATATAGCATGATGGAAATAGATAAAGAAATCCTCAACTGAGGTACAACAGAATGAAATAACAAGTCTCAACAACTACCAGTCTCAACAACTCTAAAATATACAACTCTGAAATCAAGGACAACAACCAAACATGAAAAGAAGAACATTCTAAGCTATCTATACTATGCAAGGTATCGACCTCAGCAGCTGCCTGAACCTCCCCAGGGGTCCAGGTCGCGAGTGTCATCTAGACAAGCTCCAAAGTAAGGGGTGCAGGGTTCCTCATCATCCTCTGTAAAAATTTTAACAGGTCCAGTCAGGACGGGAGCGAGCAAAATACATCTCACGCAGTTTATTTCAAGTTAGGAAATATAAAGCATGCAATAGAGTAAGATACAGGAAACGCTGAAAGAAGAATGTATATAACAAATAGCAGAGATTTGATAATAGGAAATATCTATATATGATAAGTAAGAACTGTAAACAATATTTGATTTAGAGTACAATATGGTTATATAAACGGTTTAGGACAATACAATGGTAACTCCATTGTACGTGAGTGCACAATGGACATATACAATAGTTATACAATGTTGTACAATAGGATTTGATTACATAACCAATTCTACTCTCCTTCCCCAATCAATACACAAGGATCCACTCCAGTTACGTCATCTTATACAATAGTGTACAATGTTATACAATAGATGTACAATGTTATACAATAGTTATACAATGGTCTATCCATGGGACTCATGTGATAATGAGAATACAATATGCACAATGAGTATACAAGGATAAGGGTATTCAATAAATACAATATGTAAGTGAAACGCACATCACAATATGTATTTAGTGAATACAAGGAGATAACATCTCAAAAGAAGATCCATATAGTACCAATCTGTGATAACAGTCGTGTCAGCATCAAGTACAGTAATCTAGAGCAAGAATGTAAATTCAGACAAGTATGAAACGGTCAGAGAATGTACTCGCATGATACTGAATGTCCGAAGAGGGTGTACTGCCTGAGGAGAGGTGTCTGTCTCCTAATCAGAGCAACACAAGTCAAGATGTATACAAGGGATGATAATTGTAATCTACAATGCATCTGCATGCCGTCTAGGTCAAATTAGGCTAAAGTCAATACTTGGTCAACTCTAGTCAGCCACACTAGTCAAACTAGGTCAAGTAGGTCAAGTCCTAGCCCAAACGAGTCTAACAAGTCTCACTAGGCCTAACCAAGTCTAGTCTAGCAAGCACACATCAAACCCCAAGGCTATACAAGCCAACACATCAGGCCATCACATTCATGCATATATTCAATATTATATATAAGAGAAAGGAAGCTAGCATGTAAGCTATATGTGTGTGTGAACAAAGAGGTGTACATGGAAGGGGATAGACTAGCTAAGTTATAACTAACATGCATCTATATCCTACAATTATCTATATACCTCATGGAAATCATTTAGAGAGGGTTACATGGCATAGTGGTTCACATATATGAAATCTGAAATTAACTAGCATTTAATAACAAGGTTAAGGGTTGACATTTACATATTAAAGTTCACTCAACAATGTAGACATGTTAGCAATGTACTAGTTTTTCTGGAATTAAGGGGTGTGTGTGTGTTTACATGTATATGTGATACAATATGGTCTCAGGAATTTTAGAGAGTGTGTGTGAAGGTGAGGGTGACAGGCTATAGGGTGTGTCAATTCTCAGTTTAGCAGTGTATACATCAGTCCATTGGGTACATATATAGGAGTGAAGTGTAGGGAAATTTCAGGATATGTGGTGTCAGGTTTCAGCACATATACTTATATGTAATTTTATATACACATAGATAGGGGTGAGCATCGGTTCGGTTCGGTTCAAACCGAACCGAATATGTGAAAACCGAAATAACCGTAGACCGTATTTTTCAAAACCGAAAACCGAACCATTTTTTATAAAAACCGAACAAAAACCGAACCGAATTAATTCGGCTCGATTTTCGGTCGGTTAGATTTCATGGGCCAATGTGCATGGCCTTCATGTTTTTAGCAAAATGGGCCTATTTAAATAACAAAATTTTAAAAAATATATGACATTATTGTATTTATGAATTGTTATATTACATAGAGTGAAAGATATTAGTATATATAGATTGAGGGTAGATAGAGAGAGTGCTCAAAGAAGCACTGACATAGAATAGGAGAAGAGAGTGCGCTCAGTTAGGGGTTAATAAACATTAGTATATGTATATTGTAGGTAGGTTGATAAATTACTAAATCTAAATCGATTTTCGGTTCGGTTCGGTTTTTCGGATGAAGAATCGAAAACCGAACCGTTATTTCAAAATTTCAAATTTTCAAACCGTAAACCGAACCGATAACCGAAAAACCGAATCGTTTGTCATATTTCGGTTCGGTTCGGTTCGGTTTTTGTTTTTTCAACCGTTATATGCTCACGCCTACACATAGAGAGAGAGAGAGAGAGAGAGTTATAAAGATAAAGGCAATGTGTGTGAACATGTTCATGTGTGTGTGTAGGCATACATGAGAGTTTGTGAGTGAATGCACATGTGTTCTCAGGGTTAAGGAATTCAAACAGTGTTCAAGTGGAGAACCATTTCTTGTGTGTGTGAGTTCTCAGGAACCCAATTCTCAGGATTTATACAAGTGACAGTGTAGCAATTACCAGGTTTTCAGTTTAGAAATACAATGCCAAATCAAAGCCCATCATCTACACCACCATGAATCCAACGCAACTAAACTCAGATAATATAGGAATCAATATGAGATTAGCAAAACCAATTCAAGAAAAATCAGGAAATCAGTGATTGAGTGTAGTAACCAGTGTCATGTAGGGAAACAAGGTATCATAGTGTCTCAGTTTAACATGGCAGTGCCTACCTTGGTGAGGGTGTCCCAGGTGGTCCTCAGTTGTAATGTGAACTGTGCAAGTGAAAACCAGATGACAGTTCACAACATATCCAAAACCTTCAATCAAAATGCTAACTTGATTCCAACTATATAACTTAACATAAATCAATATAAAACCACACATGCCATTCAATCTCAGGTTTGGTGTATGTGTATAGATGAAATAAGAGGAAAAATAATGTATTATATTCTCAGGAATTTAGTGATGTGAATTAAGGAAAAAGAGAACCCAATGGCAGCTTGTATATATCAGTCTACAGTGTGCTACATTCCAGTTCATATGAAACATTAGGAAATCTCAGTTTTAACTTACAGTGAATCAACATTCAATATCAGTTCTCAGTTTCCTTTTCATTAAATCAATGTTCAATGCTCGAATCCAAAATAACAATCAATTAAACATCCCTTAATTCCCAACTAAATTTTACATTAAAACTCAGTTAAAAGCTTACTGAATTTCTCAGGTTATAGGTTTAACATTCAATCAATGAATCAAAATCGGTTAACATCTAACTGAAATCTCAGGTTTACACTAGCAGTAAAATCTCATATATTTGAACATTGAATTAAACTCAATCTCATTTACTGAATTCTTAGGAAACTCAGTAAACCACATAGGCAATGAATCATGTGTCAGTTCATATCCAAACTGAACATAAAAAAAACACTGATACATAACTTCTACATTCGAAAACCTAATTTGACCTACTGAAATTAACAAACAGCTATACATACATATACAACCTAAATTCTAAACTAATTTAACATTCAATTTCAGGCAATGGGTTTATATATTAACTGTCAGTTTCATCTCAAAACTCGACTGAAAGGAAGAACACTGATACATGAATTTCTCATTTCGAAAACTAAGTTTAAACCATAGAAATTTACAAACAGACATATCAATGTGTTAACCATGTGTCATGTGTCTAGGGGATGCCATTCGTGTCTACTAGAGTGGACACAAAGTGTCCAAGTGCAACAAAATATTGTATCAGAAATTTACAGTGAAGACTGGCTCGTGCACGCGAGCCGTGTCCTCGTACACACGACACGAGTCAAACCAGGACACGAGCTCATGCACCTAGGTTCGCCACACATAGGGCTTCGTGCCGAGGACCTTGATACAATCCCAAGTGTTGCCGTGTCCATACGGGAAGCCCGTATCTGAACGCAATTTTCTGTGCGCACAGTCGTGTACAAACCCAGTACGATCGTGTTTTCGTGTCCGACATGACACGAGAGGTCGTGAAACTCGAGGGGGGTCTATCAGTGATGGCCCCTACCTCTGTGTCAAATTACACGTGTCCACGTGTCCGACACAGAGAGATTAGGGTCGGGTAGCAGGGCAATGCTGCCACGCGCGCGCAGACGAGTCCAAGGGTTCGACACGACACCAAAACGACATGAAATCACCTCAGTCACCTAGAAACCCCTAGGCGACACTAAAACACGAATTATTATTCAAACACAATTCGAAAACTCGATCGAAATGCCCACTGTGGCATTTCGTCGAACACTCAAACTGTTGACTGATACGTATCCGATACGGACACGTAAAGGACACGAAAGTCAATAAAACCTATTCCTACAGTGAGAGGACACCTAGGGCTTCCTATCCATGCAAAGAAATTGAAATTTGGTGGAGGGAATAGAAAGTTACCTATGGGTGTTCTTCCACAATAAAAACTCCTAAAATGAGGATTCCTTCTTGCTAGCCCAATGCCCCAAATTGCTCCAAAGCTGAGGTTTCTCTTCATGGACATGAAATAGAGCTGGATTAGGAACAAATACAAAAGACTAGAGTGGAAAAGGAATTAAAATGAAGAAACTAGAGCTTGAGGAAGATTTCTATACCTCTCCTTCTTCTAAACTTGGAAACTTTCTTAAGGAGGCTACAACTAATGGAAGAGGCATTATATAAGGGTGGGATTCCCTACGTTGGCTGGCCAAAACTCTAGGGTTAGGGTTTTAGTTAGTTGGGTCATGGGCCTCCCTCTCTTGGTGGGTTTCTAGGCTTCCTAGTTAAAGGCCTATTCTCAAAACACCTTATTCTAACTAATAAGCCCAAAGCAATTATCTATCAATTTCCAACCATGACTTAAACTAACAAGTCCCAGTTAGTCTATAGGTTAAGTCTCGCTTCTAGGTTAGGTCCATTCTAGGTTAAAGACTAACAAGACACCAAACAATTATTTAATTAATAATAAATTCACATACATTCCAATAAATTCTAATAAATCCTATTAAATTCAAATAAATTCAAAATGACCAAAATACCCTTAAGCTAAAATGATAAATGAATTACCCTAATCACATGGCTAGGCTCTAGGTCAAGCTGTCTCTAGGGTTACACTAGCAAAACACCAAAATCACAAGTCATAATTTTAAATAGTTTTAAAATAATTAAAAATCACCAAAAATCATATTATTATTTAAATGTCATAATTAAATAATTAAAAATACAAAATTTCAAAATTACCCTCATTTAGAAAACTGGGTGTTACAAGTCTACCCACCTTAGAAAAATTTCGTCCTCAAAATTTAAGATGGTAGTACTCCTTCTAGGTCAAACATAGTCGAGGGTCAATCACTAGTCAATTTCTCAACATCCAAGTACTTGGCCATCAACTGGTCAACTTCTTTGGGTTTTACCTATGCTAGCTGTCCAGGTGTTGGCAACTAAGGATTAGCAAAAGAGAAACTCTATAATAGACTAACACTTAACTTTCCAATCTTATCAAGTCACCCATAACTAAATACCCGTAATCTAAGCACACAAATCCCAAATACCATATATACATAAGCTCAAGAACAACAACCCATTACGTATATCCTAAGTATATTGTCTATATATCCATACATATATAACTGATCATCAAGGGTTAAAGTAGACTAAACTTATAAGGAACTGGACAATGCTCAGAATTTAGGCTAAGGATGAATGGTCTGAAACATCTGTGTAGGCAAAAGGAATGATGCTAAGGAGACTGAATTTATAAGAAAAGGATATGACATCTAGTGAAGGGTTTGCACACTGCCTATAAAGGTTGATCTATCATGCCTGAACTCATCACAAGGAGAACTTAACTAAAATAGGAAACTGAACCAAATATAGGCTAAACAATATGTCTATAATCCTATACAACAATGGCCTATAGATACCAACCAATCCATATCCCATATTTTAATATCATCTACAATCTATCTATATATATAGACATCTCAGTCTTAGGTGAACTACAACTATACTCAAGGACAGGCTCTGGTAATGGGTGCCTTACTGGAAAGGACAAGAGAAAATAATAATAAATCATCAAGGCTGCAGAGCAGACTAACATCCTCTATAAAAATTGGTAGGTATTATAAATAACAGGGAATCATCTACAATGGGTTACTATTCTAATACCAATGGTAACTATCATCTCTAGGGTACAGACACTCTACAAGTCATCATGTTATTACACTATGAAAGAACTACATACGAATAAGCTATACAAAACCAAAATATCCCTACTCCTAAATTATTTGATGATAGAATACAACTTATAACAAACGAAGGATACGATAGAGATGATATGTTTAAAAACCTTCTCAAGATATTGTCTGATAAACATATGCGTCTGTCCAAAATCATGTTACTCAGAGCCCTCACCATGCCAGTAAGCAAGGCTGCGATAAACGATAGATTCCATATCTGGGGCATGCATCTCTATAATCATGTCGTCTGGAATTCTCGCTATGCCGACTAGTATAGCTGCAAGAAATTCTAAATCTCATAACCAAGATACGTACATCCGAAGTCAGGTCTCTATGTTTCCGGCACGCCAGCTAATATGGCTGCGATAAACTACAGGTTCCATAATCAAGTAGACGTTTTACCATCCCTGTTATTTCCGTCAACATATGTTATCAGAAAATATCGTAACTCAGGTGATCAAATTCATCTCGATAGAAAAATTAAAATTAACAACGATCCATCAAAATCAAATTCAATAATCAAGGAGTGAGAGCGAACAAAACAAAGGAAAGGATTTCAAATTGAAGTTCAAATAAGATTCTCAAGGGTTGTCCCAGGTATCTCTCAAGAAATCCTAACTGTGATTGAGTACCTTCAAAAATATATCCTAATCCTACTGCAGGCTGTAGTGATACTCTAGTTCGAATACCACTACACAAACTCGACCTGCATGGGCCACCACTATTTCTGTACTTGGCCTTGCACGGGCGCAACCTAGGCCTATGCGGCATCACGCCTTAGCGAGGACGATCGCTCCTACGGGAGCAGGGGTGTGACAGATTGGTATCAGAGCACGGCTTTACGTCCCTAGACTTTATTTTGATTCTCTCCATTTTGAAAGCTCGATTGGAAACAAAAGAAGTATAAGCTCTCTCTCATTATGCGTTGGTATGTTCCATACAATAAGTCTAATATTTTTAAAAGCTCGTACGAGTACTCGGTTGAACGGGATCGATAGGCGAAGGCCTTTGTGCCAAACCATGACAGACTTAAGTTGAAAGAGAACCAATGCTAAAAGTTAGCAAATGCAGTGCGCGCTTGAATAACCTTGCACTGACAATAGCGAACGAGTACACAAGACCGAAGTATAGATCGAACGGAATGGTTATGCATGCAGCCTTTTGGCTAAGTTGTGCCGAGTATCGCGCACCTAGACCTTCTGGTGCGAACGAGTTTGCGAGCGAGATCGACTATTGCTCGGACGAAAATAAGTGAGACTTAGAACGTATGTTGATAGAGACGCTACTTGACCAATACTAAAATGAACACGGAAAATGGTTCTTAGACTTTGAGGAACGAGCGAACCCACAATTGAACATGTCGATTGTGAGTCGAGTGACCTTTTGAGGATTTGTAGAATGACTTGACCCCGAGTGGTGTATATGATAGCTTCGAAGAAGAATAAGAGTGAGTGTTGATGACTAGTCGAGTGGCTCGAACCCTGAGTGGTGTGTGGACGTCATAGGAATTATTCGAGCAAAACTAAAGGATTTACGGATAGAACGAGTATGTCGGCAAGCAATGATATCGCGCAAAGCCTTAGAATGAGTAACGCTTAGTTGGTCATGATTCGAAAGTCTCAAATAAGATATCGTTCGGACGAATCAAGAATGCGTAGTATAAATTACGAAACGATTGAATAAAGATTCGAAACGATAAAATAAATGGATGTTTTGGTCGAGAAAACGTAGAAGATCGTACGTGCGATTTTAAATAGTCGACTAGATTGAACCTTGAGTTAAGGTAAAATACTCATAGACGAGATCAAAGATAGCACATTGGAAGATAGCGTACATGGAAAAAAAATATTGGTTTGAAGATACGAGAATGACTAAGGATTGGAATAGATGTTGCTCAATGATGAGTTAGCATGAGACAATGCGAATTGAGGAATTAAGTTGTACGACTCAGAATTTGTTGCAAAAGGAAGATCGTCAGGTTATGTACATCATCGATGGTATTGAGGCGTATCAAAGATCGATGTACGATAACTCGGGTGTACTCTGATTCGATGAATGATGATCGTGTTAGAAGTTATTATTTCAAAGGATGCTATGTTGGAGATTTTGATAGAAATAAATGTTTGGATGAAGAAGGAAAGGGACTTGGTGGTTCGGGGATAACCACAACGACAATGATCTTGTCTTGCGCGAGCGCAATTCCTGTCTCGCACATGCGTCACGTCGGATTTGGGATGATCATTCCGCGTGAGCGTTGGCATGGTGATTCATGTTCAGCGGGAATGATCGAAATCGAAATATCATGACATGATAATTTTGATTGTTTCGACTTGTGGTTTAAAGCGAAGGTGAATTCAGAATTTTTAGGACTTGTGATTGGCGATTAAGAAAACTTGAGGATTGTGTAGACCCAATCTGTATATCGAAAATGAGCAAGTCTAGACTCAACGCAAGAGTTACGTCCCCATGAGGACGATTATTCCGTAGAAATGTTGACATGGTGATTCATGTACACCGTGGATAATCAGACTTGCGTGAGATTGGGGCGCGACATATTGCAAGGCTAGACGACCTTGTGATCGACTACGTGGATTGGATAGGATGGATAGGTGAATTGTATCAAATATACTTGAAGAGATAGACTACAAAAATTGCTAGTGTGGATGTATGATATAAACATGTCGAGGATTTGGTTGAGGACAACCTATCGTAGGATGACTTTCCTAAACGAGCTCGGACTTAGAGCGGAGAATGTGTTGATGCGAATAGGGTGAACGTTGCTCGATGCTTGGAAATTTGAGTGAAACGAGCTTGGGTAGAAAACCCTGTACGAACGAACAAAATGGTTTGACAATAGGATTGGGGCTAGCGTCGTGCAATAACTTTGCACAATGAACCAAGAACTTGATGTGTAACTATGACCTTGTGAACTGACCTAGCGGATAGACGGTTGACCCTATGCCGAGTGATTAAACCTGTGCGATTAACATTTACAGTATCGTCTGGACGGACGATAGACTTGGGGCAACAAGACTTAGAGTAGGACGTGGAACTGGGAGTGTGCGTGAACGACGACGAGATTGGCCCCAAACGAAGTGAATGATAGAAATCGATGATTAACAAGTAAAGTTGGGATAATGAATTGAATCGTTGACAGGTAGACTTGATGATAGTGCAATACTTGGTCTCGAATCGTACGAAAATTACTTAGACTTGGTCGACTCCGTTAAGAAGAAATCGTATTGATTTTGTAGACAAGAACGCTTAAGAAACGATTTGGATCAGCTCGAGGACCGAGATAAACGATAGTGAGATGCACATGTGTTCGATTTTAATCGAAGTTAGTAAAACGATCAGTAAATCGAAACTATCACGAGTAGTTTGTCCGACTTCGCTAATCGCTAAGATTGATTAAAATGTACGTATCCGGGGGACGCCTTGAATATGTGCACGATCCAAACTCAGCGATATAATGAACTCGAATGCAGCTGCAAGTGGGTATTGAGATACGCGTAAACGAATGAGTGAGTTAGCCTCAGCCTACGACTCTCATATTTGATAAATTACAACGTACCTCGTGCGACCATTACAGTTCCGTGATAGGGCACAATAGCAACCAAGTTATAGAAACACGACGATTAAATTGGTACCATTGACTCTTACATAAGTAGTAAAGTCATTCGATAAAATTCACCAAACACATGCAACATAAAACTTGGAAGGATAATCGAGCATAGTTCGATGCCATCGGGTGATAAAGCCATTCGATAGGGATTGTCTAAGATACCCATATGACATGAGCTAAGGAATGGTAGGATGACCTACACTCAGGAAGTCTCGAGGACGAGACTTGTTTTGAGTGGTGTATTATGTAATGACCCGCTCCGCCGTAGCGGAATGCCGATTCAAACGGCAAGTGCAACGACTCAAACGAGTCGTCGACTCGAAGACTTGCGTCGACCCGATGAAGAATCGATGCAAGACTTACATTGGCCCGTTAAGGATGAATCCAGACTTATACTTTCAAAGACGCGCTCGGAGTATCGCTCGGCTGATGCGAACATCGCTAAGGTGGGTGGCTCCGATGAACCCGTCTTTGCTTAGCCTAGAAACTTAACAATACGGACACTATTGCTAGAATTGCTAGGCAATAACACCGCGCATGCTAATAAATGACTCAACGCACCTAGCTAAGGAAATAATCCCATCTTGTATGCTTGTATAGAATATGGAAAAGAACTTGGAAAATATGAGAACTCTCGCACCGCACTCCACGCTCGGGCCAAGGCACATGCTTACATCTCAAATTTCTTATACGTTCAATAATGAAGCAATGAATGGTTTACAACAATAAAACAGGAAGACTATTGACATAGTCATTCTGAAAAGAGTATAGCAACATTGGAAGACTTCGGGACCGATGGGTCTCCAAGGCGACTCCCGTATAGGGAGTTGCATAATATATGAATGAACGAATGAACGAATAAATGAATGAATCAATCAACGAATAAATGAATGAATGAATATGTGAATGAATCAATGAACGAACGAACAAGTGAAAGAAAGAATGAATGAAAGATAAGAAGAAAGGAATGGTTAGCGACAGGTATGACGGGGACGTGCGGGGCTCGTTACCCGCGTTGCACGGCCGCCGCCGCCAACCTGGTCGATAACGCATTATGGTTCACAGACAGCCTATGGCTCAAAGATAACTGTTAAGTTAAAATGACAAGACAATACAAAATGTTCGCGGACAACCCACTCGTATACGGGGGGGAAGAGGAGCAATAAGGGATTCATAGGATAATGATCAGCGACATAGTGGCCGGCCTAGGCGGAATCATGGCTTACGGTGCCGGCTTGTGTGTGGGCTCGGACACACATAAGACGTAAGGTCGGGTATTTCAAAAGACTATCAAGGTATACCAGCCATCACGCTATGATAGGTGAGAATACCAAGGGGAACATGTCCAAAATGGCTTCTTATGCCAACCACCGGTGCATATAGATTAAGTGGGCTTGCTGGTGGCAATCCACGTGCAAGTCCTTGCATTGAAACAAAGTAGTCTAAGTTAACTTAACAATTGAATAGTTGAGTGAACATGGACGTTGGGACAAAACTTTTCGAGTGTAACACAACTGACCGGTTGAGTAGGTAGGAATATCCGAGGGAGAATAATCATCGAAACGAGGCATGGATATAACGTATCTTCGTAAGCGAGAAAACATCGTAGAATCTGAGGCAGGCACACGTCCTTGACACAGAATGTTCACATAAATTATGTTAAGTTGTTATATATGAATTGTTGACTAACTTAGTTTACTTTGGACAGGGAAGACCAGACGGTAAGTATGGGTAAGTCGTGCATGTATTTCCATGCAAACACTTGGAATCGGTAACACGAGATAGGTTATAAAATATGCCATAAAACTGATCCTAAGGCAAGATTAGAAAGATAATGAATGATAAACGATGCACAAAAGTAAATAGAACGTATTTGGTAATGATAGCATTGTGGGCGAGCTAGCCTCCCCACCAGTGCATAACAATGTACTGATAACCCCACAGTTTTCTTGCAGGATGCAGGAGACGTCGTCGGGTACGGAGCTTTCCTAGAACATGCTAAGGTGCGAAGCTAAACTCTGGATCCTTGGAGTGTTGCAAAGGAGCGAAAGCACTATGTACAGGACATAATGTATTGGAACATCGCCGTGAATCATTCCATGTTTTAAGCCACTTGGCACGCCTTTTACGTTTCAGAGAGAGAGCTTGGAGACTTTTAAACTCGACCTAGCGCCACTTGTAAACTTCTTGAAAATCAATAAAGAGTTTGAATTCGCTTCAATTTGTGTTCATTTACTTTCCGCAGTAAATGTGGACACTCTGTGGCCTAGCTCAAATCGACCGTTTCTGGACTTACCCTTGCACAGGCACAACCTAGGCCCGTGCGGCATCACGCCTTAGCAAGAACGATCGCTCCTATGGGAGCGGGCCGTGACACTTAAGTACCGGTCGCTTAGATGATTTTTCGTCGTGTTGACAGAAGGGCCCTTTCGGCTTGTACCCAAACGAATCTCTACTTTAGAACTTTAAAATTAAAGGATTTTACTAAATCAAGAAATTGTTGGTTTTAGCCTAAATTAAAATATGGAGTAAGAAAACTAGAATTGACAAAAGGTACTAATACAGTATTCAGGGCCAGACTTAGTAGGATGCCTATGAGGCACTTGCCTTAGGCCCAAAAAATTTAGGGGCACCAAAATTTTTTGTTTTAGCATATATATATATATATATATATATATATATATATATATATATATATATATATATATATATATATATATATATATATATATATAAAATTTATTTATAACATAGCCTATTGCAATTGGGCCCAACTTAGTTGTCTGTGCAGCAAAGCAAACCAAGCCCTTTTAATTGAAATACTTTATTAGGTTTTGTAGTTGTAACTTGCTTGTTTCCGGCCGACGGCTGTACTTGAGGGACAA
>JANAVB010020600.1:1267787-1345287 GCA_029216955.1 Iris pallida | reverse complement strand
AGGAAAGCTAGACGACGGAGCAGTCTCAGGCCTGGAACTACTTATTCTAGGAGATATGCCACGCAGCGTCGTAGCAGGCGGAGGTACTGTCCGATACACAAGAGTAATGGGCGACGAGGATCCAGAGCCGATACCAGTAGGAGGTACCGAAGGAGTACCCTATCCTCTGCCAGTAGTGTAGGTCCTAAAAATCAAGTTGCATTTATCAAATAAACAGAGGAAATTAAATTGTGCACTCTTCAAATGGACTGCGCTGGTGGCAGATTGCGCTACTATTCAAACGCGCAAGCTGAACTGCACTAAAACTCAAGCGCGATATACTGACGTGGCAGTGCCATCATTACCTGACAAAAATCCGATCTTCTGACAGCTGACAGCCCGATAAACAAGGAGTCCTTTCGTTTCTTGTGCAGCACAGCATTCGAGGACAGCTGTACATCCAGCGTAGTATGACAGCTAAACTTCAGTGCAGTTTGACCAAGACTGAGTCTCAGCACAGTCTGATGCTAGCGCTTTTCAAGTGGCGCAATCCATCAAGATGACTGACATTTATTACGTGGCTTACATGCCATCAATTGCTCGCCATGTGGCAACCGCCTGTACACGACCATGCGCATTTCAATCAAATAATGCCACGCGTCTAATACAGTTGGCCCACGATCGAGTAACTGTCAGCACAGTTCGCTGTTTGCGCAGTCTGTTGCTAGCGCAGTTCATCATGCGTAACCCAGAATAACTACAAATTAGTTATTTCTAGAACTCTATAAATAGAGTTTCAAGTCCTTCATTAAGGGGATCAGATCATTATTATCATCAGAGATCAGGAGTTCTTGTCCAAGTGCTGCTGCATTCTTCAGAGGCTATCGTCTTCAAAGTTCACATCGTCCAAGGGATAAAGCGATCGTCTTCAGATCGAATTCCTATAGTTATACTTTTTCAGAATTCAATTATAATCTTCTTACAAAGTTTGTGAAGTAAAAAAAGACTTTTGTTTTTGCAGACAAAATGACGACTCTGCTGGGGACAAATTTCTCCTCCGACGAGGAAGTGACAACTCAATGTGACGTTACGTCTATCGGAAAGACGCAGAAGACGCTGGTTGTGAAGGTCAACCAGACTGCCTACGAGGCGATTATCAACTCTGGGACTACTCGTCGCACTGCAACCTCTGCCAAAAGCAAGTTCCGTTCAGTGTGGACTCCAAAGTCCTCTGCACAGTCCTCTGCACAATTATCTGCGCAACCTGCTGTCTCTGCTGCCAAGGAACCAGTAGCAACTGCTGCCCTTGCGTAACACACTGCACTTTATGCCACAGCACAACCCACTTCCTATGCTACTCTGGCAAAGTGCAAGACTCATCTCCCCCTGGCGCAGTTGGCGACCTCCTTCCCTCCTGCGCAATCCACTATTCCTGCAACCAGAGTGCAACTTAAACATTCTGAAGCCAGGACTCCTGATGCACGAACTACAATTTCTGTGGCCAAAAGACCATCTGTCAAAGCTTCCCAAGTGCAATCAGCCAATACGCCTATTGCCACTTCAACCGCTGCGCAAACTGTTCCAGCACAGTCTAATAGGGATAGCCTTTTGGCTAATCCCCCTTCTTCTCACAGCAAGGGGAAAAACTCTGCTCCTCTTCCCAAGCACCCTGTTGCTTCAGCGCAATCCACTGGGGGTAGTCTGTTGACTGTTCCTCCTCCTCCTCAGAACAAAAGAAAAGGCCCGTTGGTCTTTTCTCGAACTTCGTCGTTCCACGACTTGGAAGACAATAGAGGGAAATGCTTTTTAGCCAACCCTTCTTCACAAAACAAGGGAAAAGGTCCTTTGGTCTTTTCTCAGTCTTCTCCAATTTTTACCATAGAAGATCCATCTGAACGTGCCTCGGCACTAATCAGTACAAGAACTCTCTCAAACAAGAGCTCTTCTCTCCCAGCCAAAGGGAAATATACTGATCAAAGAGGTATTCTGCCTACTCCGGTGGCGGAACTCCAAGATCTCCCAACTCTCCGGATATCCCGCTCAAAATAGGAAAAATTACTAGTGTCTCAGACAGAAACCCCTGGGGATGAATTTGCTGATCTACGGACTTATCTTAATAGACCAGCTTCTATGAAACGCAAGCAGCTAATGCCAAAGATCAACCTGCATCAGGGGCGAATTTCCAGGATGAAAAATCCTGACACCTATGCTAATAAAGTAAGTACTTCTCTATATACTCACAGGACAAAATATCTGAAGAACCGAAACCATGTTTCGAATGTGGTCAAAGAACATATCCCTCAGACTTCTTCTCGTCCCGTCATTATTCCTGACCTCTGAGAGCACCTCAAGCAAAAACGGGATAATATCCCAACACCTCCAGTTCAACCACCTGAACATCATTGTAATCACAAGGTCGTCATCAAGTGCTGTTGCCAGACAACAAAACGATCTATTTTCGATCGTCTAAATTTTGCAACTTCTGAACCGATGTCAGAAGATGAAGACGAAGTGTTGTATGCTTCCGTCAACATGGCTTCTCGAGACACTGGGGGTAGAAAGTGCTCCAAACACGGCAAGCCTCGCAGGCCCAGCCAGCGGTACTTAGATTTACTCAAAGAATCTTTTGAAGGAGTATTTCGACATACCCGATCCCGAAGTCGAGACACAATGGGATATGGGAATCTTCTCCAAGATCCCTCTGGTCATCTCTCTATTTCTTATTCAGGAGATGATTCCTTATCTGATTATGATGCATACAGCGAAAGTTCTGAACAGACAGTATCTTCTACTGTACCTAGAGAAGTGACAGCTTATGTTGTCACTGAAGACCCAAACGCTTCTAGTTCAACAAATCAAGAACAACGAATAGCTGCACTGGAGGATAAGCTGAAGACCATGGCTAAAATGGTCGTAAGTATACATTCTATCATTGTGACCCAACATACAGTACCACCGATCGCACCTGCTGTAAATCCTTAGATTATAGCATCATTGGTGCCTGTCAATACAGGTCTGGGGGTAGTATCTCCTCAAATACCCCCTATACAAATTCAACCCACACCCAGTCAGTTAGGAGCTGGGGGTAGCACTTACTACGCTGTTCCTCCCCCTAACACTATAATTCAGCCTGCTCTTTCTGCATCATCGGAGGATGCTAATGAAGCTGTTAAACTCTTGCGCACTTAATTCGAGGCCTTCAAAGAGAAGGACAACTTACATAGATTGGGGATCAAACAACCCTATCCAGTTGAATGGAAAGAAGTCCCATTTCCTCTAAAGTACAAGATTCCCATAATTTAGCTATTTGACGGTAGCACTTCTCCGAGTCAGTTTATTAACCACTTTGAGGTAATGACTGTTCAACTTCAGCCAAATGATGCTCTTCTTACCAGGATATTTGTCGACTGTTTAGCCGGTGTAGCATACGATTGGTACAGGAGCTTGCCTAATGGCTGTATTACCTCTTTTTCGGGTTTGAAACAAATCTTTTTGGAGCGATTCTACGAGGAATCAATGACATAACCATGTCGGCCCTCAACAAGATCAAACAAAGACATAATGAAACTGCTGAGAGTTTTATTGAAAGATTCTGTCGAGAAGCTTTAAAGATGCGTCATGGAACTCTGGCCGCTGTCACTATAGATACATGCAAGGCAAATCTTTTGCCTATCATTAGCATGTGGACGGGATCAACTCAATTTCAAGACTGGCCATCATTCATTGTCAATGCTAAAGCAGCTGAAGTTAGCGCTGACAAATTCAAGCAGTTGGGGGTACATATGTCTAACCCCGACCAGGATGAACACCCGACAGCTAGTAGCGATAATCGCCAGAACAACCATAAGGGTAAAGAAACTTTGAACATCAATTTGAAGAACAAAGAATCTCTGGCTGTCAACGTAGCTCCACCTACGTCTACTTCTACTCCTTCTGTCCCTCCACCAAGGGAAACTCATCCGAAAGTAGAGTACTCCTTTGATGAGAACGACACCTTGAGCATCTTCGATTGCTTGATCAAAACCAATAAGCTCCAACTTCCAGACCCGAAGAAGCCTGACGAAGTCGGTAAGACTGATCATCTAAAATATTACGTTTATCACAGGTTTATTGGGTATCCTACTCGAGCATGTTATGTGCTCAAAGACAAGATTCAGGAGTTAGTCAATGCTGGTGTTGTCACTCTTCAACAAGATAAAAAGACTGTTACCGCGAACATGGTCTCAGTACAGTTCGGTAACTTCCCTCCACAGATGGTACAACATGGTGTCATCCCTATCCCCAAGGCCACCCTTGAGATCGAGAACCTCCCTCCTCCACGGTGTGAAGGTCTTGTCCCCATATCCCTTGATAATGGCGAGATTATATGGATCCACCCGGACCTTGTTGCAGACTTCGAGGATCCTTCTAAGAAAAAAAACCGCTCCAAGGGCAGAACAAAGATCTGCAATATGGTGTCTTTTGACCCCATAGTTGAAGAAGAAATCCTGCAGGATACCAGGTCAGGGAAAGCCTATCTACGGGAATTTCCCGAAACTCAAGAAAATCCTGCTTCATCTTCTGAGTCCGTTCCAGTACAACCTGCTTCTACTGAGGGCATTCCTGTCGTGTCTTCACCGGTTTTAGAACCCATTACCCCTAAGCCGACAGCAGCCGACAAAGGCAAACAACAAGTTCGCTTTGACAAGCCTTTGAAGAAGTCATCTCCTTCTGGACTTGAGAAACCATACAATTTTAATATTCTGGCTCAACTAGCTAATACACCGGCTAGGCTGTCGATCTTTGAGCTCTTGTGCCTCTCCAAAGAGACTCAAAAAACCCTGAGTGAAGCTCTCATACAGGCGAAAACCTGCTTAACTTTTCTAAAGAAGCCAGAATCAGAGCCTGTCTCTTGCCTCCACTGTCACAGTGTGCTGGAGTTAATTCCAAACATTACCTTCACACAGGATGATATGCTGATGGAAGACAATAGGCATGACCGTCCTCTATACTATATGTTCCACTTAACAAAATGCCTGAAAATCGGCTTTTGAAAATAAAACGAGAAAAAGTACAAGAAGTACAAATTGTTCTGGAAAGTATTGCTATAGAAGTCTGATCTGAAGGCGATCACTTTGTTCCTTGGACCATACGATGATGATGAAGATCACTACTAGAAGATGAACAACTGGAAGAACTAAGTCACCAGAAAGGTATCGACGCACTTGGGCACTGATGGCGAGGTCGAATGCTTTTCTGCTTTGCTTCACTCTGTTCTGGAAGAAAGGTTGAAGAAGAATGCTCTAGAAAATCAAAGTTTCTGGGCTCTAATCTCTATATTCTCTCCTCTGTCTCCTTGTGTGTGTGTGTGTCATATAAAAAATAAGTCTATTTATAGACTTGGCTTTTTGTGCGTAAAACTCAGTAAAATCTTGTCTTTACGCTGGTAACTGCCACCCATAACTGAAGTCATCCTCTATATACATTGACACGTGTCCCATTATCTCAATAAGAATAGGATGCACGTACACACGTTCTTCGAGATATGTGGCATGAAAGCCACGTAGGCAAATCACGTTCCAAAGTGGTAAGGAAGAATCGGGCGTAAAAACAACCCAAATATACTCTGAGCGTAAAGTAGTAGACTAGGCGTAAAATAGCCCTAAAATGGACTTCTCGCGTAAAGTGGTTGATAAAACAACCTTGAGCGTAAAAGTAGTCCAAATAAACTTTATGCACACGTCAACATTGAGCGTAAAAAGCTCATATAGTATTCATGCGTAAAAGAAGCCATCCTGTGAGCGTAAAATAGCTCAGTCTACATACTAAACGATAATATGGGTTTCTGTGTAAAATAAATCCCTTCGAATTCTGTGTTATACGCTGTCAGTAAATCTTTATGTCAGACCCATCATCACTTTCATTAAATGCATGATTTGACAACCTGTCTTTGGCGTAAAGTGGTTGGCGTGTCCCGTGTCACGATCCGCACCCACTGTGAGGGTACGAGTACGTAACAGTGCCCAACCTACGCCGCAGTGTCGACGGTAGAACGCTGTTCTAGGTCATGAACTATAACTATATAACAGAAAATATACTCTCCAAAAGGAGGCCAACACAGAGGTACAACTCAATCACAATCTATGGTAGAATGTAGCACGATAGAAATAGATAAGAAATTCTCAACTGTGGTACAGAAGAATGAAATAACAGAGTCACAACAACTACCAGACTCAACATCTCTAAAATATACAACTCAGAAAATAAGACAACAGCTAAACATGAAAAGAAAGAACAGTCTAAGCTATCTACACTATGCAAGGTATCATCCTGAGCAGCTGCCTGAACCTTCCAAGGGGTCCAGGTCGCGAGTGTCAACTAGGCAAACTCTAAGTAAGGGTACAGGGTTCCTCATCATCCTCTGTAAAATTTTCAACAGGTCCAGTCAGGACAGGAGCGAGCACAAAACATCTCACGCAGTTCATATCATGTTAGAAAATATAAAGCATGCAATAGAGTAAGGTACAGGAAACGCTGAAAGAAGAATGTATATGAAAACAGCAGAGATTTGATAATAGAAAATATCTATATATGATAAATAAGAACTGTAAGCAACATGTGATTTAGAGCACAATATGGTTATGTAAACGGGTTAGGTTATACAATAAAATGGGACTCCTTTGTACGTGGGTGTACAATGGACATATGTAATTTCTTATACAATAGGATTGATCACATAACCATTTCTACTCTCCCTCCCCAATCAATACACAAGGATCCAATTCAGTTACGTTATCTTATACAATGGCTTGTACAATGGCTTGTACAATGGCTCAATGTAATAATGAGAGTACAATATGCACAATGAGTATACAATGATAAGGGTATTCAATAAATACAATATGTAAGTGAAACGCACATCATAATATGTATTTAGTGAATACAAGGAGATAACATCTCAGAAGAAGATCCATATAGTACCAATCCGTGATAACGATCGTGTCAGCATCAAGTACAGTAATCTAGAGCAAGAATGTAAATCCGGACAAGTATGAAATGGTCAGAGAATGTACTCGCCTCGTATCTGAATGTCTGAAGTAAATGTACCGTCCGAGATGAGGTACCTGACTCCTATTTAGAGTAACACAAGTCAAGATGTATACAAAGGGTGATATATGAAATATACAATGCATTTGCATGCTGTCTAGGTCAAACTAGACCAAAGTCAACACTTGGTCAACTCTGGTCAACTACACTAGTCAAACTGGGTCAACTAGGTCAAGACTGACTCAACAAGTCCGATAAGTCTCACTAGGCCTAACCAAGCCTAGTCTAGCAATCACACACCAATCACAAGGCTATACAAGCCAAACACAAGCCACACATCAAGGCACATTCACATTTAGCTATTTATCATGGATTCATATATATATATATGTATAGGCTTACATATATATACAATATTACACATACATTATGTAAATAGAGAGAGGGAAATTAGCATGCAAGGGTCTATGTGTGTGAACATGATGGTGAAATGGAAGGCATAGGTTACACTACCTATATCACACATACATCATATGTACTTGCATTCCTTTCATTAACTATATACAATATTTATAGATTATACATACATAGAGGGGAAACTATGGAATGTGTGTGTGTGTCTAAGGGATGTGTATACTAGAGTGTGACAGGAAAAATGAGTGTGTGAGAGAGTGTATAGAGTGTCAATATGTGTATAACATAGTGTAGGGTGTCAATGTGATATAATCATGTGTGTGTGTGTGATAATGAGCTCTTAAGTGACAGGACTATGTATGCTAGAGTGTGTGTGGGTTAATGAGTTCACAGGAAACCCAAGACAGGGAAACACTGTGCATTAGAGTGTGAATATGTGATTATGTGTAATAGAGTGTGTCAATGTTCCAGTTTACATAGAGTAGTGTGTGTGCATTATAAAGTGTGTGTGGGTTTTGAAGTAGTGTGTAAAAGAGGGTGATAGGTGAGGGTGTGTCATGTGTTACCACATGACAGTTAGCCAATAGGGTGTGCATATATGTGACCATGTGAGAGTTTAGCCTGGTGTGCTCCTGTGTTCAAGAAAAAGTAGAACCTATGTGACAGGAAATGGAAAGGACAGTGAGCATTCATTGGAACCAATTTAACAGTTAACAGGTTATGAATGGTATTAGTCCAAATATCCAAAGCTAATTTCAGTTCAAAGGAAATCAACATTTGACAGTAAAAGGGAAAGCAATCTCAGGTTTTTATAAACTTGGAAATTCCCAGTTTTCAGTTAACAAAACAACAATCTCAGGATAATGCAACTGTGTTTTCATGAACCCAATTCCCAAACAATCTAACATTCAAAACACTTTCCAATTTCAATCAAAACTCACTTTTGAACAACAATCTCGGTTTTCTTCATCACCAAACTTCAGTTTTCTTCATATATATACCAATCTCAGTTTTATCATTAACATTTGAAAGTCAAACCAAATTCGAAAACCTACTTTAATCAAATCAAAACTCAGTTTTAGTTGAAAAACTAGGATTTAATGACAGAGCCAAAACAGTGTAGTATCAGTCCACATATACATGAATCTTAACATGACAATTAATCATCAAATCAATTTTAGAAGGGGGATTAAACCAGAAATTAATTCAAGGTCTGTGTTCCAGTTAACTGGGTTCTCAGGAACAATATGGGGTCTATGTGTGTGTGTCAACCATTCATCAAGTTCACTAAAGCACGATTTTAAATCTCAGGAAATGAGTTCAGTTTATGTTACTGTGTATCAGTACTCAGGTTAGGAATGAACAGTGACAGGAAACATTAAAAAAAACTCATTCATATCAGTTTAAAAAAGAACAGGAACTATTAACAATTTCAATCCAACACAATGTCTAATTCACATTCATAAACCAAAAACCAAAGTCAAATGTAAACAATAAGCTACCATGAGCTAGCAATATGTGGGAGTCTAGATTGACTATTTAACAGCATTTAAAATAGGTAATTAGCAATTTAAACTCAGGAACAAAACAGTTCAGTTAAGAGGGTATCAGTCCAAAATAGGAATCAATGGTTCGACCCTAAATTCCGTCACAAAAATCACAAACAATGGTTGTTAAATAGTGTAGCATGTGTACACGTGTCTTGAGTGTCCTCAAGTGTCCAGAAAACACAACACAGGCGTGTCCAACATGTTGCAAACACGTGGGGTGCACCCAGTGTTGCACAGTGTCGTGCACACGTGCACGTGTCTGTAGGACACGACACATGACACATGGGGTCTCGTGGTCATGCCCACGTATAGCCCATATATCAGGCTACACATAGGACCCAACACGACACGACCACGTCGTGTCCAGAGTGGACACGACTCGCATATCAGTACGCGATTCAGACTGAACACGCGCACGTATAGGACCAGTACGCGAGTCCTGGCGTGTCCGACACGATGCCGTTAGACACGAGGCTTGGGGGACAGGTTCGCAGATACTGCCCCCTCCTCTCAGTCCAAGCACGGCCAGCCACGTGACCTGTGCACTGAGCACGAGGCCACGAGCAGCAGGGAAAACCTTAGCCGCACGCGAGGCTGTGTCCACGCCATCGTACGGACACGACACGAAACAAAAACGTGTTCAGAACATTAGAATCGTGTAAGCGACACAAAAACTCAAATATCTATTCAAACACAATCAGAAAATAGTAAAGGAAAACCTATTGAGGCATTAGGTCGAACCCCTAGGTAATCCTATTGATACGTGTCTGATACGGACACGTATCCGACAAAAGTTGGGGTCAGCTCCTACCCGAGGCTAGAGGGGACCTAGGACTATGTATCCATGATGATAAATCAGTAGTTTAAATAGGGAAAGAGGGATTTACCAATGGGTGTCTCAAGCTCCAAAAACTGTCAAAGTGCAGTCCTATGTTACTGTAGCTCGAGCACAATATGATCCCCGAATCAGTACTCTACCTCCATGGACAGCAAGAGGGTGGTGGTTAGGTCACAATGCAAGAAGTTTGGTTGAAAAAAGATTAGAAATGAAGAAGTTATGGAGAAATGAAGTTGAGTTCACCTTGTTCTTGAAAAGAGGGAGAATGAACAAGGAGGCAATGATTTTTGGGAGAGATTAAATAGGGGGAAATCCCAAGATGGCTGCCTTAAAATCTAGGGCTAGGGTTGATCCAAAGGTTCTCCATTATTCTAGACAATTCAATGGCTAGATGAAACCTAGGTAGTCTATCACTAGTCTTAACTAACCAATATGACTAATAACTAACCAAATCACAAATCATGACTAGCCATGACTAACCATGACCAATCCAAATCTAACTTAGTCTAATTATGACTAACTAGGACTAATCTAGGTTAGGCTAATCTAAACCACATGGAAATTAATTAAATAATATTTAAATCACACCATTCACAATAAATTATTTTTAAATTCCTAATAAAATATATTAAACTCATATAATTCAAAAATGACAAAATACCCTTAAACAAAAATGATAAATAAAATACCCTAATCACATGGCTAGGCTCTAGGGCAGACAGTCCCTACGGTTTTACTAGAAAAATACCAAAATCACAAGTCATGATTTTAAATAGTCTAAAATTAATTAAAAATCACCAAAAATTATAATATGAAATAAATATCGATAAATAATAATTATAATTACAAAATTTCAAAATTACCCTCATTTGGAAAAAAAACTGGATGTTACATCCCTGGCGTAAAGTAGTTGACTTGTCCTTGGCGTAAAATAGCTTATTTTGAGTGTAAAGCTCTATATCTTTGACTTAGTCTATGAAGCATTATTTTACGTTCCTACACCATACATGATACATCGACAGATGAAGGTCGATCGTATTCTGATAGATCCCGGGTCAGCACTCAGTATCATGCCGAGGACAATGCTAGACGCACTGAAGATCCCAGTACATAGTCTTTCTAGCACAATCACTACCATCTTGGGGTTTAACCAGGGAAGAAGTGAGCCTCTGGGCAAGATTCGCCTAAAACTTCAAATAGGCAATCTTCGCACAAAGGTGACCTTCTATATCATAGATAATCATGGTTGCTTTTACAATGCTCTTTTGGGGAGACCATTCCTTCATGAACACAACATTGTTCCTTCAACTCTCCATCAATGTTTTAAGTACGTTGATGACAATGGAGAGGTTCAAAAAGAGGTTGCGAATCTTTACCCTTTCAAAGGTGTCGAAGTATATTGTAACGATGCTCGCATGTATAAAGATGAGTTCATGAAGGTAGTACTGGCTTTAGATACTGAAGAAGAACAAGAAATAGTGCCCAATGACACCCTCATCATACCTGTTAAAGGACGTGTTTCTCATCCTCAGTCCTCCAAACCACTGGCTATTTACTTGCTAGTCCGGAAGCAACCAACCGATGGTGGTCAAGATCAAAGGGAGCTCACCTCTTCTGAGCCACTTGTTATCGACCTACGTCGTAACAAGGATAAAAGTCAGCTCACCTCTTCTGAGCCACTTGATATTGATTTATCTCGTAACAAGAATAAAAGGGAGCTCACCTCTTCTAAGCCTCTTGTTATTGACCTTCGTCATAGCAAGTCTCCTTCACGTTCTTCTTCTCCCCCTCTTGTAATCAATCTGACCAAGCTTGTTAAGGCTAAAGGTCCTGTTGTAAATACAGATGTACAAATCAATGAAAAAGCATCTCTTTTCTATTATACTGATGTCATTTATCATACTAAATGCTATTTGGATATGTTAGATAGCTTTCAGTCATTTACAATGGGAGTTGTACAGTCTCTTCAAACAAAGGTCTTACTCGAACACCCAGATGATTCATACTTTGTTGTCCCTTCTCGAAAGAGAAGCGAGAGTCCAATACTTTTTAGTAAAAGGCCAGAACAAAAATTTAACTATACGGATGATAGCAAAAATAATGATATGGGACGTCTCCAACTTCGTCGTTATAGTCAATAATCAAAAGACATCATCCGAAAGAGGGGTTATAATTTCAAGAGTGGCCTCAACTATGATAAAGGTAGACGAACTCCTATCCGTACGGCCATTCCGAAAGGAAAATTAGAGATGTACTACAGTAGGACGAAAAGAGGTCTCGGATATGCTTCACCTCCAGTATTATCTCCAACAGCCTTCGAGTCTGATAGTGAGGAGCGTTCTAACTCTTCTGATTCCAGATCTTGGAATTCTGACACCAGTATTGGCCAAATTCAACGATTGATTGTATCTTCTAACATGGTCTCCGCTGAATTTCCAGAAGGTTATGACGAAGATATCGAAGATAATCTCGAAACAGATCCTTGGGCTCAACGAATGGACACCCAATGGGAACTCCGATTTGAACAACGAGAACCTCCTACCGAAGATCAATTGGTTCAAATTAACGTAGGAGAAAACGGGTCACCTCGTCCAATATTCATTAGCAAGAATCTTCCCGAGGCGGATAGGCAAGAATTAATTCTTCTTATTCGAGAATACATTGATGTCTTCCCCTGGAGTTATGAAGACATGCTAGGTTTAGATCCTAAAGTTGCTACTCATAAACTGAATATTTTGCCTAATACAAAGCCAGTTAAACAGCAGCAAAGGCGATTCAAGCCAGAAATGATGGACGTAATCGATGATGAAGTCAAAAAGCTTATAGCTTGTGGCTTTATTCGAGAAGAACAACATCCAGATTGGGTAGCCAATGTTGTCCCAGTCTTAAAGAAAACTGGTAAAGTTCGAGTTTGCATCGATTTCCGGGATCTTAATGAAGCCTGTCCAAAAGATGAGTTTCCTCTTCCTATCACAGATGTCATGATCGACAACACTTGTGGGTTCGAAAGGATATCTTTCATGGATGGATTCTCTGGATACAATTAGATTCGGATGAATCCTGAAGACGAAAAATATACTTCTTTTCGTACTCCTCGCGGAGCCTACTTCTATACAGTGATGCCATTTGGTCTCAGGAACGCTGGTGCAACTTACCAACGAGCTATGAGTACCAGCTTTCGAGAACATCTGTGCAAGACTGTCGAATGCTATGTGTACGATATTGCTGTTAAGAGCCGTCTAAAGGAAGATTACATCCAGGATTTAAGAACTATCTTCAATCTAATGCGCCAACATCAGCTGAAAATAAATTCCACCAAGTCATTCTTGAGTGTATCTAGTGGTAAATTTCTTGGCTTCGTCATTACCTCTAAAGGTATACACACGGATCCCGAGAAGATCAAAGCCATTCAAGAGATGCGTCCTCCACGCAACCTAAAAAAGCTACGAGGATTCCAAGGTCGACTTGCATACATCAGGAGATTCATTTCAAATCTGTTTAGATGCTGCAGACCATTTACCCAGTTAATGAAGAAGGATATATCTTTTATTTGGACTGAAGAATGTCAACGAGCATTTGATGATATAAAGCAATATCTCATGAACCCTCCAGTCTTGGTATCACCAATCTCTGGCATACCATTCTTAATGTATGTCCATGCTATGGACCATTCACTGGGTGCTTTACTTGTCTAGAAGAACAAAGAAGGTCATGAACAAGCCATCTACTATCTTAGTCGTACTATGATTGGTGCTAAACACCGTTATAGTCCGGTTGAAAATGAATGCTTACCTCTTATGTTTGCTATTCAAAAGGCAAGGCATTACATCATTGGACAAACTATTCATGTCATCTCCTGAGTTAATCCTCTTCGGGTACTGATGAAGAAGCCAAGTACACTCAACTCTCGACTGGCTACATGGGCCATTCTGTTAGCCCAATATGATATGGTATATGTTCCACAAAAGTCTGTTAAGGGTCAAGCACTAGCAGACTTCTTAGCGGCCCATTCTGTTCTAGAAACATCTAAACTTTATGATAAAATTCCAGACGAGACATTAGAATCAAATATGATCTCCGAAGAATTCCTAATGGCGTCTATTCTTTGACGGTGCATCCAGGATCCGGCCGAATGGTGCCATTGTCGCAGGAGTTGGGGTTGTTCTTGTTTCTCCATATGGGTCAACTATCCAAAGAGCCTATTCCCTAGATGTACCCTGCTCCAACAATGTAGCAGAATACAATGCTCTACTCATTGGCCTTCAATTAGCTAAACAACTAGACGTCGAATATCTTGAAGTCTATGGCGACTCCAAGCTGGTTGTTAACCAGGTTAGAGGAACCTACGATGTTCGTCATCAAGATCTAGTGCCTTATCATGAAGCGGCAATCAATATGGCTACATCATTTAAAGCCTTTTTCATCGAATATGACTGCCGAGTTTGCAATATTGAGGCAGATGCTTTGGCCAATCTTGTAGCAGTTGTCACGCCCCGACCCGGAATCACCCGAATCATCGTCCTCGCAGGGGGCGTGATGCCGTACGAGCCTAGAGTTGCGCTCGTACAAGGCAAGATGACAAGTTCTCAAATGGTTATCTTTTGATTCGATATTTAACAACGAAAGGAAAACAGAGTATACGAAACAATTCTCTTTATTGATATCCGAACTGAGATTACAATGGCTTTCGATAGCCTAACAATATATGCCAAATTGGCTACAACACTCAGGATCTCTCTTGCCCATAAAGGATTTCACCGTTCCATACATCAAGCCTTCTATATCTCGGCCGCATCAATCCAGCTGCGTAGTCCGAACGTCAATGCGATAGCATGCTTCAATGCGCTTCGGCATTCCAAGCCTTAACGCGTTCAAGCATGCTTCGCCATGAGCAATCCATTCCCTGTACCCTGCATGAAGCTGGTGGGGGATCAGTACGTTCGTCCTCGCATGTACTGAAGCAAAGATCATCTTTCCAAACCGACATTTTAATATTTATGTTGAATCATGCAACTTAGCTTATGATCTTGCTATGTTCTCCTTAGGGTCAATTTCATGGCATCTTTGAAAGCGTAGAGCATGTTATCATAGCAGCATGTTATCGAATTGAATAGACAAGCAAACAAGCAATCTCGTGTTTGATTCGTGGCACGACTTACCAAGTCGACGCACTCGCCCTTACTCCGACGCAAGGTGAATACGCCGTATTCCTTCCCTGTCATGTTATATGTGCATCTCTAAGCAGGATCTCGATGCGGGACGCATACGTGCCTACACTTTCAATCCATCGTTCCTTAACTATATGAGGGCCGTTGGCGTATCCGCGTCGGAATGGACTAAAGGAGTTCCTTTCTTTTCTCTCCTTCTTTTCTCTCTATTTGGTCGGGCTGCCCGGCGTTTCACGGGTTGGGTCACATCCCAACGACCGAAATGTTCCCACTGCATACCATCCTTTGCGGCTTTTCCCATCTTGTTTAAGGATGTGCGCCTACAATGATTATTCGAATCCCTCTGCGGCCAATCGGTTCCGGGGCGCTCCGACATTTAACCGTTTGGGGGAAACACCCGTGCACGGGCGATATCACATTTTATCTCGAGCCCATTCCAATCGACCATGCAACGCCCTTGTCGTTCAAGCAATTAACTTCAAACAACCAAACATAGTCTTGAGTCCGAGACTCAGACTCATCATCTCGCATCTCTTTTGTTAGCTTTCTGTGTTCTTACATTTCATACTTCATTTCAATGATTCAATGGCATCGTGCCTCAACTCAATGCTCGTCAACCGAACGACCCGAAGGTCTTGAACACCTTTCGAGGCACCATGTCATATCCGACAGTTCTGCCACATTCATGCCACAACTGTATTCTCTCGCAACGAAGCCATCTTTTATTATCCCGTGCACGTAGGCACGTTTCGACCGTATCCCCATGTTCTATAACTTAGCATTCAATGTTCGGGGCTTGCGCGCTAGGGCGCTCGCCTATTGTCTTCCAATGTTCTAGCCGTCTAACTCGTGTATCAAAGGCACGGTATGGTTCGTGCACTAAGGCACTCGCCGAGTATAGTTATCCCATATTCTTACGGCTTGTGCACCGAGGCGCTCGCCTTAGCGATATCCAATGTCCTATAGCGACTCGTGCATATTGATGCACGTTTCATTTCAATTGTTCTAACTTAGTGTTCGACTCACACTACGACTTTATCTCCGATCGGACCACGCCCGTGGCGCCGATAGGTTAACTTAGCATACAATGATATATTTGACTTATCGAATGAAGGAGTAAAAAGAAGTCAATCCTCCCACCTTGAGTCGATATGCCTTCGTCGTTTCGCCGAGCCGATGCGGCTCGATTCCCTAACTTTGTTGCACGGCCACTCTCCTGACTTAGCCATTCGAGTACTTCGTGCTTCATTGAATCATACGTCCGATTTGCCTTAGCGTGCCTAAGTCTCGGCCCGTCGCAAGGCGACGATTTGATTTTGCGGACCCCTTACTAAATATTGTAAAAGATCGACCTCTAATATTTTCCCGTCAACGTATAACCTGCACACGAAACCAACTAAAATCAATACTTGTAATGATTCGGACTTGCGTCTTGGTCGATTCGATTTTTTAGAATCTTCGAGCCGATTCATCGCACTCATCCTTCGGGGCAACGCGGCACTTCGCATCGATTCAACTCGATGCATTCTTTCTGGGCAAGACAACTCTTCACATCAACTTAGTTTGATGCATTGCTCGGGACAACTTAACTCTCGTATCGTTTTGCATCGATACATTTCCTTTGCGTCAACGCGACTCGTTGAGTCAACGCTTCAGCGTAATGCACCATGCGGAGCGGGGCATTATAGAATATACCACTCAAAACAAGGTTCGTCCTCGAACTAAAACCAACACTCCGACAAGTGTTTTATAGATCGTTTCACGATCTCGCCCCACCAATGTTGTTCGATTTCATAATATCTCGCAAGCTTTCCATTAACATTTCAAGTCTTTCCTGCAGCTCGATTTGAATTTTGTATACAACTCGATTTGGATCCATACTTATATTCAAGGCGTCCCGAAGATATATGTATTTTGACCAATTCCAGTGGTAGCAAATTGGAACAAAGCTGACAGGTAAATTTCAAACCTATGTTTGCCATCTTGTACTCTCGATCGGACTTATCCTTAGCAACCGTTCTCAAAATTTTATCGCATACGTATATTCGATACATATGTGATTCATTCAATAAAGTCACTGCACGCGACGTGATTCAAAATCACCTTTCTCATTTCGTATGTTTCATTGGAACTATCAATTTTATGCGTCGCGTCAAGTCGTCGAGCATCCAATCACAGCGAGTCTCCGCAACGCCTTGCGTTCGAAGTCGCTACCCAACTATTTTTGAAGTCTGGCTATGCACTTATCTCGATACGTTTTCCTTTGTTGACTTGCAAATACATCAACATTCAGGGCTACGCCCGCTAGGTTACTTTTCCAGGCACCGTACTTAACTTCTCCCGACGTAACTTTAAATTGACATTGCACAAAGGCCACAATCTATCCGACACAAAAGTTTACAACGAGGCGACAGTTCTCAAGGCAACGATCGCCTTAGCACGAAGGTCTTTATGATATGCCTTACGTTCGATTCCTATCGAGTAGAAAATTCACTAGCCAAATTCTCAACTTATCCGTCTCGCAACATCGAACATAACTTCGATTCACGCAAGCTCAATTGCAAGGTGAATCCGAATCTAATGACATGACTCATAGGTCATTCCCTTATCGTTCTCTCTCGTACATAGCACGTTTCTCGCAATCGCCTATCCGAATCACCAAGTTCGTTGGTACATTTCTAGTTTGATCGTCGACCAACATAACCCTTCAAGTATTCATCCGACGAATACTCAAAATCTACTATATCATTCAATCGAAAGCTGTTCCAACAATTCTCGATCGCCTAGACTCATCGTCAACAAGCACCGTGTTATATTTGTTATCGGTGCAATCTCATATGCGATATCGTATGGGTTATCTTACGGTCTGCAGCATTCAATTTGATTTGACGGTCAAGTCTTCTAGGGTCAGCTGCCCCGAAGCTACGCTCGATAATTGTGGATCATCACCGAAGGACAGTTTTACTACGAACCATGCTATATCTTATTTCGGAGCCAAATCACGTTCCGATAATTCTATACGACTACCCAATTTTGGACAAAACTGTTTCTATCGGCGCAACTGATGCGCAACTATCCTCCGAGTCAAGTCATGCACTACCGTCGATGATTCCACAATTTACGAAACATATATTCGCATCAAGTTCGAGTCTATCTTATTCATGAGTCGACACACGAGATGCTATACGCATCGAACAATCGTCGATGACTTATAGTCTCGTCTTGATTAGTCACAAAATTTACGATCAACCAAGTTCGTTCATTCTCGTATCGTTACTTACAAAATTTTGATAGCGTAAGGCGCACTCTATTTTGTATTCTCACATCGTGCTTACGTTTCCTTGCGTATCGATCTTTGATAGTTCATATCAATTTCGATAGCAAGTGGGTCGACTTCGAATCCGTTTCAACGTCGACTTAACTCGCAACGCATACATCCAAGTTCTCAACTAACTTTTCCATACGCATCCACTCGTTCTCCGATTCGCTGCATCCCGCTATACTTTGATCCGTAACCGAGTTACCGATTATCCAACATCGTGCCCTCGAGTTATACGATTCTCGCCCTCTAAGTTTCACGTGCTATCAGTCATACTCAAATGAGTGTCGCCGTAACGTAACCAACTATTTCTTAGGCACGATTTCTCACGTCAACCAACTCTTCACCGAAGTCGCACATCGTGCAATTCGATTACAATTTGCATCGCCCAACATTTCTATCGAAATCGTAAGTCGTGCGATTCGATTCGCCTAGCCGAACATTCCTATCGATATCGCAAGTCGTGCGATTCGATTCGCCTCGTCCAACATTCCTATCGAGATCGCAAGTCGTACGACTCATTCGTAAGCTCGAGTTTTTCTTTTCCCGTCGATCCGATTATTGCATCAAGGCATAATCATTTCGCAAGTCTTGGTCGTCCGACCGACTTATAACTTTCGTCAGACGTATCGTTCATCGACACGAGTCTCGCCTTATCGTCCCAACCGATTTTTGAAGAACACTTGCACCAACATACCGTCATACAAATTTTCAATCGAGTCTCGATACTCTCCCGTCCGTTGCGGACAAACCTTCCGCAATTCTCACAACACGTCGATGCAATCATCGTACAAGTGATATACCATATACCACTCGGAATCGAGTCATTCATCGCCTACGTGGTATGGCAAATACCACTCGAAAATCAAGCCATTTCCCTCGTACTATACTTAGTATAAACCGACAATTTCTTCCAACTCATAATTTTCGCAGTGATCGTGCTTGATCACAACCGTAACTTTGATTCTATCAAAATCTGACACACTCGGTCAATGTTCTTGCTTGCCAACATAAGTTTGGTGTGCAATCGAACGATTCGTTCTATCGATTTATGAATTCAATTGTTTCCTCACGTTGCATCTCGTGCAACAATTTATTTAGATACGCGTTGCACCCCGTGCAACGAATTTCACTTTCGATATGCGTTGCACATCGTGCTACGATTTATTTCCGACACTTTCATTTCACTTTGTACAACGATTCATTTCCAATTTCCTTTGTACTTCGTGCAACGATTAATTTGATATGCATTGCACCACGTGCAATAATTTTTTTTTACGCGTTGCACATCGTGCAACGATCATTTTTGACATTTATCGTACCTCATGCAACGAATTACTCTCGACTTTCCAAGTCAATGCACAATCCATTTTAACACATTCAGTATTGGCTTATCACTTCTCACTTTCATTTTAACGCATATTCACATTAACTCGCTGCACTTTGTGCATCATTTTATTTCTCTTTCAACATGTTACATTGCGACAACATCTCAAATCGTATTTCACAATTTGTTGCGCTTGCAGCAACTAACATTTTTACGGTTCGTTGCATTCAATGCAATATACCCTTCGTGACTTTCTTAGCAAATATCATGTAATTTCCAAAACACATGCGGCAAAATTATACGATTTGTATTAGACTTATTGTATGGAACATCCAGCGTGGCATCGAGTAGAGTCAAGAGTGATATCAAGTGGTGGTGGGCAACTTTTCGAATTGTAATGAAGCGAGCGTCCAGAGAAAATTGAGCCTAGGGCTCTGATACCAATTTGTCACGCCCCGACCCGAAATCATCCGAATCATCGTCCTCGCATGGGGCGTGATGCCGCACGAGCCTGGAGTTGCACTCGTGCAAGACAAGATGACAAGTTCTCAAATGGTTATCTTTTGATTCGATATTTAACAACGAAAGAAAAACAGAGTATACGAAACAATTCTCTTTATTGATATCCGAACTGAGATTACAATGGCTTTCGATAGCCTAACAATATATGTCAGATTGGCTACAACACTCAGGATCTTTCTTGCCCATAAAGGATTTCATCGTTCCATACATCATGCCTTCTATATCTCGGCCGCATCAATCCAGCTGCGTAGTCCGAGCGTCAATGCGATAGCACGCTTCAATGCGCTTCGGCATTCCAAGCCTTAACGCGTTCAAGCATGCTTCGCCGCGAGCAATCCATTCCCTGCACCCTGCATGAAGCTGGTGGGGGATCAGTACGTTCGTCCTCGTATGTACTGAAGCAAAGATCATCTTTCCAAACCGACATTTTAATATTTATGTTGAATCAAGCAACTTAGCTTATGATCTTGCTATGTTCTCCTTAGGGTCAATTTCACGGCATCTTTGAAGCGTAGAGCATGTTATCATAGCAGCATGTTATCGAATTGAATAGACAAGCAAACAAGCAATCTCGTGTTTGATTCGTGGCGCGACTTACCAAGTCGACGCACTCGCCCTTGCTCCGACGCAAGGTGAATACGCCGTATTCCTTCCCGGTCATGTTATATGTGCATCTCTAAGCAGGATCTCGATGCGGGACGCATACGCGCCTACACTTTCAACCCATCATTCCTTAACTATATAAGGGCCGTTGGCGTATCCGCGCCGGAATGGACTAAAGGAGTTCCTTTCTTTTCTCTCCTTTTTTTCTCTCTATTTGGTCAGGCTGCCCGGCGTTTCACGGGTTGGGTCACATCCCAACAACCGAAACATTCCTGCTGCATACCATCATTTGCGGCTTTTCCCATCTTATTTAAGGATGTGCGCCTACAAAGATTATTCGAATCTCTCTACGGCCAATCGGTTCCGGGGCGCTCCGGCATTTAACCGTTTGGGGGAAACACCCGTGCACGGACGATATCACATTTTATCTCGAGCCCATTCCAATCGACCATGCAACGCCCTTATCATTCAAGCAATTAACTTCAAACAACCAAACATAGTTTTGAGTTCGAGACCCAGACTCATCATCTCGCATCTCTTTCGTTAGCTTTCTGTGTTCTTACATTTCAAACTTCGTTTCAATGATTCAATGGCATCGTGCCTCAACTCAATGCTCGTCAACCGAACGACCCGAAGGTCTTGAACACCTTTCGAGGCACCATGTCATATCCGACAGTTCTGCCACATTCATGCCACAACTGTATTCTCTCGCAATGAAGCCATCTTTTATTATCCCGTGCACGTAGGCACGTTTCGACCGTATCCCCATGTTCTATAACTTAGCATTCAATGTTCGGGGCTTGCGCGCTAGGGCGCTCGCCTATTGTCTTTCAATGTTCTAGCCGTCTAACTCGTGCATCAAAGGCACGGTATGGTTCATGCACTAAGGCACACGCCGAGTATAGTTATCCCATATTCTTACGGCTTGTGCACCGAGGCACTCGCCTTAGCGATATCCAATGTCCCATAGCGACTAGTGCATATTGATGCACGTTTCATTTCAATTGTTCTAACTTAGTGTTCGACTCACACTACGATTTTATCTCCGATCGGACCACGCCCGTGGTGCCGATAGGTTAACTTAGCATACAAAGATATATTTGACTTATCGAATGAAGGAGTAAAAAAAAGTCAATCCTCCCACCTTGAGTCGATATGCCTTCGTCGTTTCGCCGAGCCGATGCGGCTCGATTCTCTAACTTTGTTGCACGACCACTCTCCTAACTTAGCCATTCGAGTACTTCATGCTTCATTGAATCATACGTCCGATTTGCCTTAGCGTGCCCAAGTCTCGGCCCGTCGCAAGGCGACGATTTGATTTCGCGGACCCCTTACTAAATATTGCAAAAGATCGACCTCTAATATTTTCCCATCAACGTATAACCTGCACACGAAACCAACTAAAATCAATACTTGCAATGATTCGGACTTGCGCCTTGGTCGATTCGATTTCTTAGAATCTTTGAGCCGATTCAACGCACTCATCCTTCGGGGCAACGCGGCACTTCGCATCGATTCAACTCGATGCATTCTTTCGGGGCAAGGCAACTCTTCGCATCAACTTAGTTTGATACATTGCTCGGGACAACTTAACTCTCGTATCATTTTGTATCGATACATTTCCTTTGCGTCAACGCGACTCGTTGAGTCAACGCTTCAGCGTAATGCACCGTACGGAGCGGAACATTACAGCGGTCTTAGCCATACCTGTCAAAAGACAACAGGTGGTGGTTGTCTCTAATCGGAAATTGTTTTGCATCGAAAACAATTGCAATATTGAGTTCAGTAATTTTACTGAGGCCAATGTTATCAGTGAAGATTGGAGAACTTCCTTCATCGACTTCGTGGTCTATTATATACTTCCTGAAGATCCCAAGGAGGCTACGAGTATTCGTCGACGGTCTCTACGATTTTATTATAATCAGACCACCAAGACTCTCTATCGACGGACTTATGACGGTCTTCTCTTACGCTGTCTTGCTGGTGATGAAGCAAAGCAAGTGTTACGTGAAGCTCACGATGGTGTTTGCGGAGCACATCAACCAGGCCCTAAACTATAAGACCGTATCCGACGTATGGGTTACTACTGGCCCTCTATGGTATCGGATGCAATCGAATATATAAGAAAATGTCGAGCTTGTCAAATCCACGCAGATTTCATTCACCAACTGTCGGAATTTTTGCATCCAACTGCTGCTTCCTGGCCTTTTGAAGCTTGGGGCATGGATATTATAGGTCCTATCAATTCTCCTTCTTCTAAAGGACTGTCACGACCCGCACCCACTGTGAGGGTACGAGAACGTAACAACGCCCAGCCTACGCCGTAGTGTCGGCGGTAGAACGCTGTCCTAGGTCACAACATCTAACAATATATATCTAAACAGTTTATACTCCCCGAATGGGGGTGACATAGCAGTAATAACTCAATCACAACTAAGGAAGAGATAGCACGATATGAAATAGAACTCAAGGAAATAAATAGATGAAAAGTAGTCTAAGATAATCCCAGCAATATCCAGAAGTACATGGTCTCAGATACAGAATGAAAGAATATATACAACTCTGAACTCCAAATAAAGTCTAGCTAAACATGTCCCATGACTACATAAAAGATAGATAGCCTAACTAATCTAATCTAGGCAATCGGGGTGATATCCTCAGCTAGAGCTGGGTCCTCCTGAGGGTCCAGCTCGCAGGTGTCATCTAAGGCTGCCCCGTAGTAAGTGTCCAGGCAAGCCTCCTCCTCGTCCTCTGTAATATTTTCAACAGGTCCAGTCAGGACAGGAGCGAGTACAGTACATCTCAACAGTTCATAGCAGGTTAGAAGATATAATCATGCAGTAAAGTAAGATACAAGTACTGAAAGAAATACAGTATGTAAACAGAGAGAGAAAGCTGTAATAGAAATATCTACTATACATAAAGAAATATCATGTGACTAGTGAGTCAGAGTACAACATAGACATGTAAATGGCATAGGAGATTCTGATAAGACACTATGGAAGAGATTCTGATAAGATACTACTTGGGTATTATTCACATGTCCATTTTTACTCCCCCGTACCCCCAATCAATACACAAGGATCCAGCCAGGTTATGTTATGATTCCATGCAAGGCCCCCGAAGGGTGATATATGGATGCCCATAAATGGGTGATTCTAGAAGATTCTAGGATACCCAGTGAATGGGATAAGAGATTCTAGGAGACTCTGCGATCATAAGAGTATATGTCGCAAGTGATCAAAGAACCAGTGAAGCATAGTGATACGCCATGTAAGTGAAACGCATAGAACATGAAGTACCCGATGCTTCCTAAGGATAATATCTCAAGAAAGGATCCATATAGTACCAATCCGTGTGACCATCATGACAGTACAAGTAAAGTAATCTACTGCAGGAAATAATTCTAAGCAGGATATGAAATGATCAGAGAATGTACTCGCCTGTATCTGAGTATCCAATATGAAACGTACTGTCCAAGGAGTGGTGCCTAGCTCCTAATCAGAACAGCACAAGTCACAACAAGTCCAGAATAGTATAATGAAGCTCTACTATGCATTCTACATGAATTTAGGTTAATCTAGACCAAAGTCAACTCTTGGTCAACTCTGGTCAACCCTAGAAGTCAAACTAGGTCAACCAAGTCTAATCTAGGTCAAACTAGTCTAATCTAGGTCTAGCAAGTTATTCTAAGTCCTAACAAGGCTAAACAGTCTATTCTAGACTCCACACTGACATACCATGCCATAGGCTAGAGGACTAGGCCATGGGCCAATAGGCTAAGCCAAGTCTAAGCAACCATATCCATATTTAAACCATATACATATTTTATATATACAATACACTATATCATGGTATCTCATACAATATATATATCTAATATATATAACACACATTCATGTATATATATAGGAATCCTATGTATATAACAAACTCAATATATAGATACATAAACATATGAAGAGAGAGGGAACATAACATACTAGTGTATGTGTGTGTGTGTACTAGTGAAGAGAGTGTGTGATACATATAGGGTGTGTACATGAGAGTGTACTAGTGTCAAGAAGTGTGGTGTCATAACATGAGGGTGTGGGTGTGTATGAGTGAATGTGAGGGTGTGTGTCAATGGGCTAGAGGGGACATGTGTGTGTACATGTGTGTGTGAGTGTAGCTGTGTGTGTATACAGTGATTACATATATATGCAGGAACATGAAAACAGTAGAAGGGAGGGAAAAGTGTGTGTGTGCTATACATTGAGGCAAAGTGTGTGTGTGTTGAAGAGTTAACTGTTAAGGAAATGGGGAGGAAAGCATATCATTCCCAGGTTTTGAAAACTGGAATTCAAAGCTCAGGTTGTACAGTGAGAGCATTGATAGTTCAGAAATGTAGGATACCTAAAATCTTCAGGAAAAGAAAAGGAAACTCAGGTTTGAGTTCCAAAATAACAAAGCAATCTCAGTTGCCTATTTCAGACTTTGAAAAAACAGTCCAATTCTTTCTCATTCGATTTCGAAACCAAATCACCACAATTCCAACCCAAAATCACACCTTAGCTAGATTATAAGTAGGAGAATAGCATTAGGGTTCTATACCATGTAATTAACAGTAATAATTAAGCTAAAATGGATGTCAAAATCCCAATTCGAAAACTGGAAATACACAAAATATATTTTTCAGTCCCAACCTTTTGACAGTTTTCACATACCCAAATTCGAATCAAAACACCACCAATCATCTCCAAATTTAGCATACATGTAGATAACTTATAGGAGAATCATATTAGGGATCTAAACATGTAATTTACAGTATTTAACTAATCAAAATGAATGCTAGAAATCAAATCAAAAACTGGAAAAAACTGAGAATAGGCATGTATCAGGAATTTAAGGGTAATGAGAATTAATCATCAAAATTTATTTAAAAAGCTAAAACAGTGGTGGGTAACATGGATACACTTTGTGTACGTGTCCATCCAAGTGGTTTGTGTCCACCCAAGTGGACACAAACGTGTCCAAACATAATTTAACCAAAACCAATACACAGGACACGAGCAGCAGTGCACTGTCTCGTGCACAGGTGCACCTAGGTCTAGGGCACGACACAAGTGTCCAAGTGTCTCGTGGTCGTTTCAGTAGCTAGGTGGGGTGTCAAGGTAGGTGTTTAAGTGCCTGAGTCGTGTCCACGAAGTGTCCAGCTCCGTGTCCAAACCCGTGTCAGTGGCCGACTGTGCGCGTGTGCGTGTGTGTGTAAAACCAATACACTGGGGATTTCTCCCTCGACATGCCACGTGGTCACGTGGGACTTGACACACGGGGTGTCAGTCATGGCCCCATGCTATGTGTCGAGTTTCGTGTCCATACAATACGTGTCGTGTCCGCTACAGACCCCGATAGGCAGGGGAGCACTGTAGCTGTGCGCGCGGTCGTGCACGCGCATGTCCAGCCACGAATTCGACACAACAAGGACACCAACACCACCACAGAAGATCAAAAATGCATAAGCAATAGTAAAACTAATATTCCTATTTAAAAACATTGCATAAAGGAGGTCGAGATGCCCTTTGAGGCATTTCGACAAACAGTCATGCACATAGACTGATACATGTCCAGAACGGACACGAAATCCAGGACACCCGACACGAATCCTATCCAGACTCTTAGGGGACCCTTAGGGCTTCCTATTGATGAAGACAAAATAAAAATCCATGGAGAAATGGAGAGATTACCTATTCTTGAACTATGGTTGAAAAAGCCCCAAATGGAAAGATTTTCTCAACCACCAAAATCTCACAAATTGTTTCCTTCCTGCAAACAATCAATACCAACAGCAAGAACATTGATATTAGGATCTAATGCAACTAGTTTGGGGGAAAAAAGGACCTAAAATGGATTTATAATGAATTTCTAAAGATAGGAACTCACCTCTTTCTTCTTGAAATAATTTTTCCTAGGGAAGGAGGCTAGCCCTAGATTTTAGGAGGGGTTTTATAGTGGGGGAATCCCAAAGTGGATGGGGTGGCCGGCCATGATGGGCTAGGGATTAGGGTTTGGTAGTTTGGGCTTGGGCCATGTTACATAAGCTATGGTTTGATTTGATTAATAAAGACTCTAAATCATAAGTCATGGCTTATGGCTTTCTAATTTCTATAGCTAAATAGGTTCTAATGACCTAACCATAGATTAGACTAGGTTAGACAAGAGTCACAAATCCTAACCAAGCTCATACTAACTAGGGTTAGCTCCTAGGTTGATCTACATGGGTCCAAACTAGCCAAAAATCAACCTAGTCCAAACAATTCCAAAATAATTCCTAAAAATTCCCATAAATTCTAATTAATTCTAATATATTTAAAATACCCCAAAAATGACAAAAATACCCTCATACTAGAAATGTGGTAGTGACAAGGACATCGTTTCATACTAGCTATAACCGATTACTTTTCCAAATGGGCTGAAGCTATACCTCTGGCTGAAGTTAAGACCAGTAGCGTCATCAACTTCGTCAAACATCATGTCATCTATAAATTTGGTGTACCTCGAAGGATTGTTCACGACAATGGACCACAGTTCATTAGCCAAAATTTTATCAGGTTTTGTGACGATCATCGGATTGACAATGTCGCTTCGACAGCTTACAATCCTGCTGCTAACGGTTTAGCTGAAGCATTTAACAAGACTATTATCAATCTCCTTAAGAAGTTTGTGTCTACTAACAAACGGAATTGGAGTAAGAAACTTGGAGAATGTCTATGGGCCTACCGCACTACGGTCCGTAACCCTACATGCGGTACACCTTTTTCTCTTGTATATGGTTGTGAAGCAGTTCTACCTTTGGAACTTCAGATCCCATCCCTGCGGATTGCTATTGCCAACGAGCTCACTACAGAGAATAACGACCTCCTTCGACTTCAAGAATTAGAAGCACTCGATGAGAAACGGTTATTGGCTCAACAGCATATTGAGTTTTATCAAGCCCGAATCTCAAAAGCTTTTAATCGTAAAGTTAAGGTCAGAGCTTTTCAGAAAGGAGAATTGGTTCTAACCGTCAGACGTCCTATGACTATGACTCATATGAGCAAAGGCAAATTCGACGCGAAGTGGAAAGGTCCATATATTGTGAGCAAAGTCTTCTCAAATGGAGCCTATCAACTTACAGAGTTGGACGGTCAAGTTGCAATGATGCCTATCAATGGCAAATTCCTTAAAAAATACTATATATGAATACAAAAGGAATTTCTTGTAAATACGATAAAACAGTTCATAAATAAAATTTTATTTTATTTCATCATAAATGGTGTTACAAGATATCATGGACGAGAATCACTATCGTCCTTCTTGAAGACAGGGCGAGGACCACTACCGTCCTTTTCAAAAATATAATCGGCAAAAGTGCCGAGAACATCCTTTCTCGAACCCACCAGAAATTTGCAAGCGACCATCCTCATGGCTTCCTCCTCGTCCGTCGTCCCTGGTTCAAGTAGGAAGTCCAAGATATCCCTTGATGGCTTGGGTGCAGACGAACCTTCGCCCGCCTCTGTCTGCTTGGGCTGGGTCATCTCGACTGGACGTTCTTCAGTAACCGCTTCAACCTTCGGGACGATCTCAGCCTTCTTCGATGCATCTTCAGACGACATTTTCTTATTAAAAGTGAAAGTGATCATTCCATCTAAATTTTTGTTCTATTTATAGGCGAAGATTTCTAAAACATCGAAGCGACGCATTCTTCGCAACATTCATTACATTCATCCGAAGTTTCGCCCGTTCATTCAATTCATTCGACGGTTCACACGTTCATTTGACGGTTTACCCGTTCATTTGACGGTTTCCCCGTTCATTACATTCATCCAACGGTTCATCCGTTCATTACATTCATTCGACGGTTCACCCGTTCATTTGACGGTTCGCCCGTTCATTACATTCATCCGATGGTTCATCCGTTCATTCCATCCATTCGACGGTTCACCCGTTCATTCAATTCATCTGACGGTTCATCCGTTCATTCCAAGCTATTCATTTTGTTCATACACTTTGACGATTCATCCGTTCATTCATATCAGCAACTTGTCACGTAATTACCTCTGATTAAGTTGTCTATCGAAATAATGATATTCAATAAATTATATTCTGCTATGTCCACATTACCTCTGAACAGATATAATGAATATAATTATTTTCTAACTCAAGAAATGTATCATGTCCTGAACCTCTGAATATATTTTCCATCGCTATTATTTATATCCTTAATGGGATATGCAAAAAATAATAGAGCCGCAAAAATAATGTCTTTTCATAAGGTATTTCAAAAAGATATATCATAAAGAAAGAAAATACAAAAATTTCCTTATTCAGCTGGAGGTGTCATCAAACTAGCTATTTGCTGCTTCAATGATTGGAGTCGTCCTTCACGCGAATCCAATACCCGCCTTCTAGCTTCCGCCATTCCAGATTCATCATCAAAGGATGGCAAGGTCACTAGGCGGCGAGCGATTTTATCTTGATGGGAAGTGACAAACTCATTCTTCTCGTGGGTTAGAATGTCAATTTGCTGAACGGCAGCTTCATGCTGTGTCGTCTCTTCCTCAAGGGCAAGCTGAACGATTTTCAACTCTTCCTAAAGATGAGCAAACTCTGCTTTCAGCTCAGCAACCTTCCTTTCTTTTTTCCCAGCAGCAGACGCTAACGCCTCCATCTGGGAATCATACTCTGAAGCCTTTGTGGCATAAGTGTCCAAAAAAGTCTGGAAAGCAGCTTTTGTAACTTTAGCTTCGCGAGTCATCCTCTCGAACTTAGCATTTACTAGAGTCTCTACTTCCTCCCGATTAAGATCTTTGTAGATCTTAATTGATGCTTCCAGCTCATCCAATATGTGTTCAAGATAGACGGCTTGAGCTTCATCGCCTTGACTTCGGATAACACCTATCAGATAAGTAGTTGGGGTTCTAACGGTGATGAAACCAACATTCTCTCTTTCCATTACCCTTTCCACTAAGGGTCCTAAGGAAGTAAAGAAGCGGTTGGTGAAGGAACCAATTATAAATTTGTTAGTAGCCGTTGCGCCAGGTGTAGCAACTACTCCTGTGGAAGTTGAAGCAGCAGATGCTTGTACAGGTGGACGTTCAGCTTCTTGAACATGAACTGAGGTCTCTCTAGACAAGGGAGCCATGGTGGAGCTCGTTGCCCCTCCCATATGTTCCTCTGCGAAATCAAATAAACACCATCAGTTTGCTGTCATTAACGACTATCAAAAAGGATCAAAAATAAGGGCAAGCTTACCATTGCTGGATCTAGCGACAAGTTTGTCGTCTGTTGACATAGGTTGCAGCCTAGCAGAGGTAGCTTCAGACATTACTGCTTGACTACTTCCTGCTTCGGAGCCGCCTGAAAAATGTCGACTGCTGCTAGCTATTGCTGTTGTTGGCACTATATCAGTGCATGCTGGAGGAAGTAGAAAAGATTGAATTTCTGCATAAATGAAAGATAAGATGTCAGTTATTTAATCTATAAAAGAAGATTATCAATATCAGCCAATACCTTTTGGATCAGTGACAGTAGCTTCCTCCGGTGCTCTGTCAGCATTCTTTTCTTGGGATGCATGAGCATCAGCAACCTCTTCCGAATTTGGAGTATCATCAACAGTCTCGGCTGATATTTTTTCATCATCCTCCGTACCTTCTTCTCGGGCTTCCTAGCTATCACTTGCGACGACTGGATCTATATCATCACAGAAACCAAAGTCACAGCCTTCTAGAGCCTCAATTATTAATTTGTCTTCTTCATCATGAAGTGATCTTGGAGAAGTCGAAAGATGAGCAGTTTTCGGTGCAAGTGTAGGAGATCGCAATACGTCAAGAGACGTTTCTGACTCGTTGATTGGAATCAGAGTTGCCGTCGCCTCTCTTGTCTTTGCAGCTTCATCCTCTGTCTCCGCGATCTCCTCTCTTGTCTCTACACCCTCGTCTCTCTTCTATGCATTGGAAGATTCTTGTCTGGGCTCAAGAGCAGGTGTAGGAGACGACATCATAACTCCGGTGATCGTACTTGTCAGGACCGATGCCAGGATAGGTCTTGAAGGAGTGACTACTTTCTTTCTTTTAAAGACTATTTTTTTCTGTGTAGAGGTCTCTCCGGGCTCTCTACGTCTATAGCATATTCTTATCTTTGAATGGAGGTCGGGGTTGTTGCCTCTTCTCTCTGAATTGACTCAGCCTGTTGCCGAGATTGCGACCGGGTAGTGACCCTTTCCGATGATTCAAAAATAATCTTCTTCTTAGAAATTGGAGAAGAAGGTTCTTCGGCCTTCCTCTTGTTCTCCTTGGCTGGAGATCTTACAACTTTTAGGGAGACGCGCAACGGCTCGTAAACTTCTTCAGGGAAGTTAGCTTCCCTCAAAGCTTCTAATGGTGTATCGGCCGGCTCATGCTCCTCATCATTACCAGGAAGCACCAGAGCAGGTGCTCCTTTCTTAAATCGAGTCACAGTTGCGAAGCTGTCTGCCAGATTAAAGTTTTTAGCAAAAGTGTTTGCTGATGTATAGAAGATCGAGTACGTATACAGCATACGAGGACCACGATCATTTCTGGACGGCATCGAAAACATCGTCCTGGTGCCCCGAGCATTGTAATACGCCCAAGCCCGGGCTCCATCGATTAAAAACCCTTTTCCTTGTAGGCATGTGATAGCATTACCTACATGAAACTGGTCATAATCGAATTGGCATGCAAAATGGCTGGGAAGATAAGGCTCGAGATAGCATTCATCGTCAAATCGATATACCAGGTGTGACGGCCGGATTGTCCTCAACCAATCGAAAGCTGTGTGGCCCAAAGGCTGCATCCTTCCGGAGTCCACAAGGTTTGTAGACATATGCTCATAACCGACCGGAAGGGTAATACAGTAGAAGCTCCATCCTCTTTCGAGATTCAGTACGCGTTGGCAATCTCTTAAAGTGGTGTAAATCCACTTGCATCCAGAAAATCTTCTCAAAAAGCTGCCACCCACTGCCCCTATATCCAAATTCATTAGTGAAGGATGGTGTAGAAGCAGCCATCCGAACAAGTATGTGTATGGCAGTTCCAGCCAGGGGAAGTGTCATTTCTCGCCTTTCCTTTTAATCATTGAATCGACGAAGAGGCGAAGGCCGACATTCACTCTACATGTCATTGCTAACAGCAGATCCATCCGATAGCCGAAGATCAGACGAGCAGCAGCAAAAAGTATACCACAGTAGATGCGGTCGACCGTACTGGCCCCAGGGACGACGTATCATCGGAGCCAGTAAGTAAGAAAACCTGCCAACTGGGCCTCCTTCGACGTGGGCCTATAGCCCATCCTCATGTAACTCTCAATAATGTCATCTTTCTTTAGAGGAAGATATTGAAGATCATCCTCGATCTTGATATCCATATCTCCATGTGTCTCCATTAGCCCTATCACTTCACTATTACTGAGTGGTCGAAAAAAGTTAGGAATACAGTTTTCGTGCTCCTTGGTCTTCTTCTCAATGATGTGGTTGAGGAAAAGATATGGCATCCATTTAGTGGAATAGCAGGTGCCAGAAGTGCCACTCTTGTAATAGAGAGAACGGATCTTATAGTAACATAGTAGCTCTTCAATCACAGCCACCATATCAGCATTCTCCTCATGCAGTTTGTCCAATTCATAGTTTGTTGGGACAAACTCTTCATAGGGGATATCCCCCATTGGCAGGCTGGAGATGTACTTTATCTCATGCAAAGCTAACCCGATCTCTCCGTGAGACGTCATGAACGTCCCGGTTCTATAGTTGTATCTCTCGGCTAACGCAAGAAATAGTTGAGGATTGGGGGGAAAGCCATAAACAGTGGCATACACTGCTTGGTATAGATTAATCTCCTTAAGCCGCTCTTCAAATTAGACTAATATCCAATTGGCTATACAGATCCATCTCTTGTTATCCGGGTTCACGAGGCCTGTTAGCCGCAACTCCTGATCCGGATATCTTCTTTCTACTTTCGCAAACTTATTTGCGAATATCGGAGTTCTCACCGGTAGCAGCAAAGAAGAATCTTCTGGTGGGATACAACCGGGCTTTAGTCCTCTAAGCAAGGAGCTATGGCGCTCAGAGGAACTGTAAAATATATCCTTGTTGCCAGACCCCTTCTTGACACAGATGTTCCCTGTTCGGGCTTGCTGAAGAGGAGTTATATCCCATTGTATTCTTCTCGGATAGCTTGCAAAAGCATATCGAGATAGAGGAAGGCATCTAGAAATCTCCGGCAGAAGGATTATCTTCTCGCCCTTCTGGATAAGTCTCTGTTCCATTCGAGGTCTTGGCTGAGAGTTTTTGTCAAAGGCCTCACCAAACAAGAACAACGACTTCTTATGAGTAACTGTGTCAGCAGTCTGAAGAGGCTACCCATTCATCAAACACAGCAAAGTCTCATTGTCCTGAGCAATCAATACGGCTTGCCGAGATGACGGTAAGGCGTACTGAGGGAATGTCACATGAGATAGATCTTCTTTATATTCAGGTTCAGCCAAAGATCCTGCAAAGACCTCATAATTGGGGTCTTCCCTGAGGTTAACTGCATCAAATAAAGAAAACAAGGATCAGTACATACAAAAGCAAAATTCTACAAAAGATTATCAATTTGCGCAAATTGTCAGATTGCGCCAACACAGTCAGCTTGCGAACATTGTCAGATTGCGCTAGCACAGTCAGCTTGCGCAAGATATCAGTTTGTGCTAACATACATGCGCAAGACATCAGTTTGTGCTGGCACAACTGACTTGCGCAAAATGGTGGATTGCGCTGAATATTTTGTCAGCGCTTTCCATCCGATTGTGCAAGAGTATAGTTTTCATAAAAATGAAAACTATTGTGGATGTAACCGAAACCCTAAACAGGGTGGCACAAATACCATCAATCTCTAAAAAGAGAGAGGTATGAAGGTCTGAAAATATCAAGAACCCTAAAAAGGGTTTCGATCTTCGTTCGTCATTTACCTTGCAATATTGGATGACCTGTTTCATGACGAGAAATTCGGGGCGCAACCCGAGTCGAAGGCTTGGCGGGGGATTTTCCCTTCTCAGTGGTTGTACGCTTGGGAGCCATCGCTATCGTCGGCGGGAAGGAGAAAAACTAGTCGGAGAAGGAACGAAAGCTTTTGTCTCTTGAACAGTCGAAAGATGAGTAAAGGATGAAAGAAAGAAAAAGAGAAACTATTTATAGTTTTTCAAAGTGTAACGGCTACCTCCGATTGTGCCACAAAAGTCGGAGCTAATTCCTCCAAACGCGCAGTCAGAGCGCAACTTGTGCAACTTAATTTTAAATTCGAAATTCAAAGTATTTCGAAACTTTGAATATTTTCAAATTTTGAAAACTTTGAAGGGGGTCTTGTAGGTCCTAAAAATCAAGTTGTATTTATCAAATAATCAGAAGAAATTAAATTGCGCACTCTTCAAATGGACTGCGGAGGAGGCAGATTGCGCTACCATTCAAACGTGCAAGCTGAACTGCGCTACAACTCAAGCGTGCTATGCTGACATGGCAGTGCCATCATTACCTAACAAAAATCCGATCTTCTAACAGCTGACAGCCCAATAAACGAGGAGTCCTTTCGTTTCTTGTGCAGCACAGCGCTCGAGGACAGCTGTACGGCCAGCGCAGTATGACAGCTCAACTTTAGCGCAGTTTGACCAAGACTGAGTCTCAACGCAGTCTGATGCTAGCACTTTTCAAGTGGCGCAATCCATCAAGATAACTGACATTTATTACGTGGCTTACATGCCATCAATTGCTCACCACGTGGCAACCGCCTGTACACGACCATGTACATTTCAATCAAATAATGCTACGCATCTAATACAGTTGGCCCATGATCGAGTAACTGCCAGCGCAGTTCGCTGTTTGCGCACTCTGTTGCTAGCACAGTTCATCATGCGCAACCCAGAATAACTACAAATTAGTTATTTCTAGAACTCTATAAATAGAGTTTCAAGTCCTTCATTAAGGGGATCAGATCATTATTATCATCAGAGATCAGGAGTTCTTGTCCAAGTGCTGCTGCATTCTTCAGAGGCTATCGTCTTCAAAGTTCACATCGTCCAAGGAATAAAGCGATCGTCTTCAGATTGGATTCCTATATTTGTACTTTCCCAGAATTCAATTGTAATCTTCTTACAAAGTTTGTGAAATAAAAAGACTTTTGTTTTTGCAAACAAGTAGTACCCCGTGCCCCATGTCAGGATACGCAAAATGATCCGCGACCACCTGTTATACCTGATAACAACATATGATGAGATACAACAAATAATAGTACTTTGGAAATATGAAAGTACAACAACGACAAGATAATAACTAAGACATCATATGATGATACATTTTACAAGAAATATCTAAGTCCAGATAGTATATTCTACAAGAAACATCTAAGTTCAGATAGTACATTCTACAAGAAACATCTAAGTCCAGATAGTACATTCTAAAAGAAACATCTAAAAAATGAAAGTACATTTTTTAATTTCATCTTCGCCTTCGTCGGCTTCGCCTACCTCTTCGGATAATTCTACATCTTCTATATTAGTCGTGTAATGCGTAACTTCCGTGGAGTCCACATCAACAATATTGGTTACAAGAGATAGCTCGTCCTCCTGATAAGCTTTTTTCTTAACATCAAAATTATCTCTAGCTTTAGTCTTGCATACTGGCCACCAGTCAGACTTCGTTGCTCCCCGTCTCGGATAAGCTATGAAGTACACGAGCTAAGCCTGAGTTGATAGGATAAATGGTTCATAGCCTTGATATATATGCTTGTAGTTTATATCCACAAGACCATGCTTGTCAATTTTTCAACCTTGATTTTCAATCGGATCGAACCATTCACACTTGAACAACACGATCTTTGCTGGTTCTCTGCCATAATTATATGTCAACTCTACAATCTCTCGCAAGATGACAAAGAAATCATTTCCTGGATCGAAGTCTTTGTAGTTCGAAGATTTGATACACAAACAACGATTTTTCGTAGAATCAAGATCCAGGAAGCTGTCTCTGATCGGAGCATTTGTCGACTTGAACCTAAAGCCATTGACACAGTAACTTGGCCATATTTTAACAAAAGTAATTGGTCCCTTGGTAAGAGTTCTAATTAATTCAATCTCTGGTAAAATTAGACGATCGACCTGAATACCAAAGAAGAGATAGTAAGTTTTTTATTGCACAGTTGCATTAGAAGAGACCAGTAATTACCGAGTTGCTTACATATTCGCTCAACCAAGAAGAAAAATGACGTCTCATTTCTTGTTCTAATGCTTCGTCTGTTAGGTAAGGTCTAACCGACCTCAACTCATCATTATATGTACTAAAAAACAACAAAGCAACCATCGATTAGTACAATAATATTAGCTTATACTATTACATTGAGATGACGTAAACTTATCATTAATTACTTACCCCTCTAGCTTCTCCACTTCATCCTCGTCGCAACTGAGTAATATATACAATTGAGTAGCCCTTAGCTCTTCGTCATTCAAATATCTCTTCTTTATTTTTTCCGAAGGCTTTTCGGACGCATTGAATACTTTCAGTATTCCATCATTAGATTCTTGATATGATCCGTCGTCGTTTCTCGGAGCCCTCGTTCTATTCGTAGCAACATGAGATTTGAAATACGTCGAGCAGAAGTTTGTAATCTCCTTGAGAATATAGGCTTCACAAATAGAACCCTCGACCCGAGCCTTATTTTTTACCTTCCTCTTTAGGTGTTTCAAATGCCGCTCAAACGGGTACATCCACCAATAACCGATGGGCCCACCAATACGTGCCTCGTAGGAAAGATGAATTGGCAAATGCTTCATGGAGTCAAAGAATCCAGGAGGAAATACCTTCTCGAGCTTGCACAGTATTACCGCAATATCGTTCTTCTGCTTTTCTAGACGATCGATGAGCAACTTAGTAGAACAAAGATCTCTGAAGAATATGCTAAGCTCGATCAATGGATCCCAAACAACCTGGGGTAAGAATTTCCAAAATACAATCGGAATTAATCTGTCCATGAATACGTGACAATCATGGCTTTTCATTCTGTCAGTTTGTTCTCCTTGAGGTCGACGCATCTTCTCAAGTTTGAAACATATCCGTCTGGAAATTTCAGACCTTAAATCCACCTACAAAGTCTGACTTTATCCTCCTTCTCCAGTGAGAAAATTTTCTTAGGCTGCTTCAACTTTCCATTCCCTTCCTCTATCAAATGCAATACAGGACGTCTACATATTTCTTCCAAGTCCAATCTAGCCTTTGGATTGTCTTTCGTCTTTCCCTTTACGTCCATTACAGTATTAATTATGTTGTCAAACACATTCTTTTCGATATACATGACATCAAGGTTATGTCTAATCAGATTGGTGCTCCAATATGGCAGATCCCAGAATATACTTCTCTTCGTCCAGTTATGAGTGTGACAAAATCCGTCACACTTGTAGCCCATAGCAGGCTCTTCAATAGCCCTTGGTAAATCTTTTACCTCTTCCCATATCGTGTATCCGGACCACCTTGACGGGAGATTAGCCTTCTCCATGTAAAAATTGAAATACTTTGAATAAGAAGCATGGCCGTGTTCTTCTAGCCACATATAAAGTCCTGACCGCATAGACGTCTTGGCCGCATGGAAGTTTGCAGCCGCATGAACTTGCAAGCCGCAGAGTTGTTTCAGCCGCATGGCCATTTGAACCGCATGAGCTCTTTGCCACGTCATTACGCCCCGCGTGTAAATCTTTTCGGGGCAGGATCCCAAGAGTTTAATTAGCTAGTTTGTCTCGATAGCCGAAGAGTCGACTATGTTGTACGAGGCGTCGGTCTGTGATCCTCCTTTCTCTATAAATAGAAGGGTATTTGGACGGACTTCTCTCTTAGACTCTTATTGACTAAGATTCCTGTCTTTGTTTTCTTCCTCTGACCGACAGACAACAATAGCACCTAGGGCTTCCAAGGCTACGAAGAAGGCTGTGGCAAAGAATAAGAAATTGGCTTCGTCTTCGACTGCCGTGCCCCCCATTCGTCTTGACGTTCATGTTGCCATCGAAGGTAAGGATTAGGTAGTCGATTTGAAACCCTAACAGAGCCGGCTTCACTGCATACTCCAGACTTTGACGTAAACTTCTCAAGCTACACGGTCCACATACACGTCCCATAACTGAGCCGCATTAGGATATACCCCCTGTCTGAGCCGCATGAGACTTGTCTAAAACGAGCCGCATGACTATTTCTGACTGTTTTCGTTTTCTTCGTCTTTGGTTCTCGCAGTATCTCCACCGAATGCTGAGACTGCGGCGTCAGAGGAGCCGCGGCCTCCTGTCATCAGCCAGGGATCTCCCTCTGTTAGGGAGGAAGTGAAGAAAGAAGAACCTGCGCCTGAAGGGGACGGCAGTCCTCCAAATATCGAGACTACTGAGGGTGGCAGTACTGGGACCCCTGTTTCTCCTATTCTGGACGAGGATGCTCTTCACTTGCATCCTTCATATGTGAGATGGTTGAGGGAGTGGTATATACGCTCCTGTAATTAGGATGTATTGGCTTCTCGTGGTTGTCTGTCTGTAGTCTTTGTTTTGTTTCGCCTTTCTTCTTGTCTTCATGAAAAACTCTTTTGACTTGCTTGCAATCGTGTGGATATAACTGATTTCTGAATGAATGGAATATATATGTGCTTCACTCTTTTGCTTTGTAATAATCCTCTTATTGGGACATTTTGCGTGGACCCATTGTCCCTAACGTACTCTAGTTCTGGATACGGACAACGAGTTTAAAAGAAAGGAACCAATAATACTGACTCAGAGGTACTGAGGACATGGCGAGCATGAGGGTTTCTTTGACGGAGCCTTCCCATTCAGAGGTAATGAGGACATGGCAGGAGTGGGCTCGACGGAGGATATTGATGGTCAACAGAGGACATTTGTGGACCTATTACCCTTGGCGTACTCCAGTTGTGGGTACAGATAATAGGTCGAAAGGGGGTCATCATACTTACTCAGAGGTAATAAGGACATGGCAAGTATGAAGGTTTCTTCGACGGAGCCTTCCCATTCATAGGTAATGAGGACATGACAGAAGTGGGCTCAATAAAGAGGGGGTACATAGAACGACTCAGAGGTAATGAGGACATGGAAGTTCTACGTAGGGGGTGATTTATTTTTGGCGGAAGTGGAACGGCTCAGAGGTAATGAGGACATGGCCGTCTTGGAGGTTTGTGGACCCGTTGCCTTTGTTGTGCACTGGGAGTGCAGGTATTAGATCATGAGGGAGGATCTCTTGTAAGAAGAAAGTTCAGCGGTATGATTATACATGACTTTCTTTCAAAAGAGTGACCAGGATGTAAGTTCAGGGGTACCGATGGGTACATAACTCGACAATCCATGAATGTTAGAATCAAAGTGTAAGTTCAGAGGTACCAGCAGGTATATGACTTGGAAATTTGGGATATCTTTGTGGAAGAAGGGCATGAGTTCAGTGGTACATACGGGTATATGACTCGAAAATCTGAAATATTATGGGTACGAGCTCAGCGGTACCAGCGGGTACGTGACTCGAGAATCTGGAGAATGGTGCGTGTGAGTTCAGCGGTACCAGTGGGTACGTGACTCAATGATCTGAAGAACTATGAAGGTGAGTTCAGTGGTATCAGCGGATACATGACTCGATAATCTGGCAAACTATGAGGGTGAGTTCAGTGGTATCAGCGGATACATGACTCGATATCTAGAAATTTATGGAGCGAGTTCAGTAGTACCAGAGGGTACATGACTCGAGGATCCGGAGAATATTGTTTAAACATAGTATTTCTTCAGGAACTTGCCATTGACGGGCAACATGAGCAAGTCTCCATTCTGCTTGGCGAGGCGGTAAGTACCGTTGGAGAATACTGTCTCTATGATAAATGGGCCTTCCCACTTTGGCTGGAACTTGCCGGCGGTCTTGTGAGTCATGACCATCGGCCTCCGGACTTCCAGCATAAGATCATCCACTTGGAATGTTCTGATTTTGACCTTCTTGTTGAAGGCTCCTGAGATGCGTGCTTGGTATAGCTCGATCCTTTGCTGAGCTAGGAGGCGCTTTTCATCTTGGGCCTCTAACTCTTGTAGTCGATGTCGATAGTTATCATTCGTCGTTAATTGATAAGTGAGGGCGACGCGGAGTGAGGGTATTTGAGTCTCTAATGGGAGAATTGCCTCACTCCCGTACACTAGGGAGAATGGCGTAATCCCAGTGGCTGTTCGAACTGTGGTGCGATAAGCCCATAAGCATTCGCCGAGTTTCTCGTTCCAGTCGTGCTTGTTGGAGGAGACGAACTTCTTGAGGAGTTTGATGATCGTTTCGTTGAACGCCTCTGCTAACCCGTTTGCTGCCGGGTTGTACATCGTCGAAGCGATATTCTGAATACGGTGTTTATCGAAAACCGATAGAATACGTGGCTTACAAACTGCGGACCATTATCATGGATGATCCTTCGGGGCAGTCCAAAGAGGTAGATGACGTGATGCTTAAGGAAGCTGATCACGTTTGAAGTCTTGACTTCTGCGAGTGGGACAGCTTCCGCCCACTTGGAGAAGTAATCAGTGATCGCAAGTATGAAGCGATGTCCTTGGAAGAAAGGTGGGATGATTGGACCAATGATATCCATTTCCCATGCTTCAAATGACCAGGATGCCACTGTCGGATGTAGAAATTCGGATGGTTGGTGAATGAAGTCCGCGTGGACTTGGCAAGCTTTGCACTTTCTAGCATATTCGATCGCATCTGCCACCATCGTGGGCCAATAGTAGCCCATTCGGCGAAGGCGGTCTTGCAGTTTTGGGTCGGGCTGGTGGGCCCCGCAGACACCGTCGTGAGCTTCTCGTACGGCTTCTTTGGCTTCTGTGTTTGACAGACACCGAAGTAATAATTCGTCGTAGGAGCGGCGATACAGCATCTTCGTCTCTGTATCGTAGAAGAATCTGAGAGAACGCCTTCTGATGGAAGTGGCTTCCTTTGGGTTCTCGGGTAGGATGTCGTAGACGACGAAGTCGATGAATGGTTGTCTCCAATCTGGGGCATCATCGATCGTATGTGCGGAATAACTTGCCACGAATTGTACATTGTTTTTGGGACAGACCAGTTCATGACCTATCACTTCCACCGATTGGCGATCATAATTCAGAACTGCTAGGGAAACGGCAAGACCAGCTAGGGCATCGGCTTCAATATTTCGGAGTCTGGAGACATGCTCGATGAAGAACCCCTTAAATGACGAGATGATATCGATCGCTATTTGGTGATAAGGGATCATGTCTTCGTGGTGGACTTCGTACGAACCCCAGACCTGATTGACGATTAGTTGAGAATCGTCGTATGCTTCAAGGTATTCTACCCCCAGTTCTCTTGCAAGTTGGAGGCCAATGACCAGAGCGTTATACTCGGCCACATTGTTAGAGCAGGGCTCGGTGAGGGAATAAGCACGGTTAATCACCAATCCGGAAGGAAAGACCAGTACTACCCCGACTCCGACGACTATATTGCCTTTAGGTCCGGTCCTTGAAGCACCGTCAAAGAACATTCGCCATATAGCCTCGTGAGAGGTTGTATGCGAGTCGGCGACCTCGTCTGGAATCTCTTCGTATATTCTGGAGGACTCCGAGCCTGGATGGGCTACTAAAAAGTCCGCCAGGGCTTGACCTTTAACTGCCTTTTGGGGGAGGAAGATCATATGATAAGGGGACAGCAATATTGCCCATGTAGCGAGTCGAGAGCTAAGTGCCCCTGGTTTGGTCATGAGGACTCTGAGAGGGTTGACCTGTGAGATCACATGTATCGTTTGTCCGGTGACATAGTGTCGCATTTTCTGAATGGCAAACACCAAGGCGAGGCATTCTTTCTCTACCGCGGTGTATCGGTGCTCCGGCCCAACCATCATTCGGCTGAGATAGTATATGGCTTGTTCGTGACCTACATCGTTGTTTTGTGCCAACAGGGCACCGAGGGAGTGTTCCATTGCTCGTATATAGAGCAGGAATGATTTTCCAGGGACTGGGGCCACCAAGACCGGAGGATTTGACAAATATTCTTTGATGCTGTCGAAAGCATGCTGGCATTCCTCGTCTCATACGAATGAGACTCCTTTCTTCATGAGGTGCGTGAACGGTCGGCATCGCCCGGAGAGGTTGGAAATGAACCTTCTGATGTAAGCTAGCCTCCCTTGAAGGCCTCTGAGTTCGCGGAGATTTTTTGGGGGACCCATCTCCATGATTATTTTTGTCTTCTTAGGGTCTACATGGATACCCTTTGCAGTGATGATGAAGCCTAAGAACTTTCTGCTGGATACGCCCAGAAAGGACTTCGTGGGGTTCATCTTCAAATTGTGCGTTCGTATTAGGTCTAATATCGTCCTTAGATCCTGCAGATGGTCTTCCTTGTTACGGCTTTTAACGGCTATATCGTCAACATAGCACTCCACCGTCTTGCGTAAGTGGTCTCTAAAGATGATGCTCATGGCTCTTTGACATGTGGCGCCAGCATTCTTTAAACCGAAAGGCATGACTGTGTAGCAGTACGTGCCAATCGGTGTTCGGAATGATGTATGCTTTTCGTCGTCAGGAGACATTTTGATTTGGTTGTACCCCGAGAAGCCATCCATGAATGACATGCGTTCGAAGCCGCAGGTATTGTCGATCATGATGTCTGTGATAGGAAGGGAGAATTCATCTTTGGGGCATGCCTCGTTCAGGTTGCGGAAGTCGATGCAGATTCGAATCTTCCCATTCTTCTTGAGGACGGGTACTATATTGGCGACCCAATCGGGATGTTGCTCCTCACGGATGAAGCCGCTGGCTATCAGTTTGTTGACTTCGGCTTCGATCGCGTCCATGATGCCTGGACGGAAGCGTCGCTGTTGTTGCTTGACCGGCTTCGCATCTGGTCGAATGTTGAGTTTGTGAAGAGCGATGTCAGGATTTAACCCTGGCATGTCTTCATAGCTCCAGGCGAACATATCAATATACTCTCTGACAAGTTCTAACAGCGACTCTCGTTCTTTGTCAGTTAGGCTTTTACTGATGAAAATCGGTTTTGGAGAAGATTCGCTGCCGAGATCCACTTGTATGACCTCATCTTCAGTAGGAGGTTCTCTCAGTTCGAACCGCTTTTCCCATTGTGCATCTAATTGCTGGGCCCATGGCTCTAGCTCGAGGATTTTGGGGATGTCTTTGTCTTCCTCGTAAGCGTCGGCGAATGCCATGTTGACTGACATGACTTGTCTGAACACATCTCCGATGCTGGTATCTGAGTCGGAAGTTGGTGATCCGGTTGAATGTGACTGCTAGTCGCATTCTTCATCTGAACTTTTAGGGGTCGTAGTAGGCGTTACATACCCTAACCCGCATCGAGTTTTGTTATAGTAGTTTCGTGGTTTGCCCGCCGGGACTGGCGGCTTCAAAGGTAATCGTCGCCCAGTGCCGTAGTTCAATCCTGGCATCGTCTCTTGATCATACCCCTGTTTCTGCATGAGATATTTGGATTGAGGGCTATAGAGATACAGAGACAGTCTTCCGGCATCTGACCCGAGGTCGACTTCTTCTATGGTGAGGGGATGCGGGTTGTTCGTCCGGCCGAAGATGATCGGATGGTCTCCTCCCTCGAATATTCGGTAAGCGTCTTCTACTGGAGTAAGCTGGATCGCAGTGTACACATTTGTCACCTGTGTGTGTAGGTGAGCGCCTATACCGTGTTCCATAGCATACATTGTACATAGCTTATTGAGCTCGGTGTAGTTCAAAGATAACCCTTTATTGATGAAGTAAGGTATCTTTTCTAGGGGGATTACTTCATCAGCGGAGGGAACATCAGTGTGGGTAGCCACATACTTGGCTAGCTCCGGTTCCTCTTCGGCTACCCCCTGTGTGAACAAAGACTGAGAGGGTGACCTAGAAAGCTTGATTGTCAGTGGTTCAGTTGATGGAGTTGAGCGTGGTGTTGTTGGCAGACTAGCAACCCCCAGTTTGGCATTTGATGTGGAGCGAGGAGTGGCTGGTTCGCTAGAAGTGTCAGACCTTGCATTGGGGTGTCGACCCTTCTTGGGAAGGCGTATCGTCATGGGCCTATCCGAGGGGTTGAGCTTCCCTGCTTGTGGTTGGCTGACTCTTGATAGCCTGATTGTCAGTGGCTCCGTTGTGGGCCTCGACATTTGGCCGGACCTTGGCAGCCGGATTATCATTTGCTCCTCTTGCGCCGAGAGGCTGATTGCGTCCTTCCGCAGAGTAGCGGTAAGGGGTGCGGACTTGCCCGGTTTGTGAGCTTGGAGGTGGATCGTCAGGGGTCCTTCAGATCCCGTAGCCGTTTCGGTACTAGCTTGTTCATTTCCTTCATCAAGGTGTCTTTTCGACTTTTCGTATAAGCAGGAGTCCGAGTAGTAAGATTCGACCCCTTTGAAGGGGTCGATATCAGCAAATTCTATCTTCATGAAGCCGTGTTTGTCGACATATTTGAAGCACTGGTGTAGCGTGGAAGGTACGATCATATAATCGTATATCCATGGGCGCCCCAAGAGGATGTTGTAAGAAGTGTCTGCATCTATGACGTAGCAGGTGACTTCGGATTGGAGGTCGCCAATTTGACACTTCAGACGAATCTTCCCAATAGGGTAGCTCCTGTCCGAATTGAAACCGCTGATGGCGGTGCTTGTAGGTGTCAGGCGATGCATTGGGATGCGGAGATGATGTGGCAGACCCTTCGGGATGATGCTTATGGAAGAGCCAGGATCAATGTGCATCCGATCCACCTTCACGTCGTCGATGTATCCCGTATAGTATAGCGGGCGATCATGTAGGTTGGTTTTGAAGAGCATGTCCTGCGGAGTGAAGACGATGTTGGGCATTGTTCCCGTGCAGGCGCTGTCTTGGAGATCCACGGGTGAGTCCTCCCCGGTGAGGTTGGATTGAGCCAGATAAGCATCGGCATTTTGGAGTACTTCGCTCAATACAATACGAACGTCCTTGGAGAGCCTTAAGAGTTCGTATAGTGATAATTTGGCCGGAGTGTTAGCCAATTGTGCTAAGATGTCAAAGTTATAGGGCCTCTCTAGCCCTTGGGCTGCGTCCTTTCGGAGGGATTTGTCCAAGCGAGTCTCCTTCGGCCTAGGCTTGTCGGTCGTCGAAGGCTGAGCCGGTCCTGGAGCATCAGTTGTAGTAGGTTGATGATTTTCAGCTGGGCTGTCAACCACAGGTTGGGATTGCGCTCCGGATCGCGTGACGACGGCTGTAGCTTCCTCATTGTCTGCTGAGATTATGTGGCAGGTTCTAATTTTTGCACTCTTTTTGTTAGTGGGAGATGGTGTGGGCCGAGTTACTTCTGACACCAAGTCTGGATGGACCCACATGACCTCCCCTCGTGAGGTGGTGAGAGGTACTAGACCAGCAGCCTGTTCCCGGGGAGGTAGAAGATTGGTAATCTCCATTGTTGCCAGAGGGACGGGAATTACCCCGTCTTGAGTCTCCGTCGGAGGGAAGCTACCAAATTGTACGGACACCATATTGGCTGCTACGGTTACCTCTTCAAAGTCGATGGCCAGAGCGTTCGAATCGATGAGGCTTTGGATGTACCGTTTTAGTTGGTAGCAGTCGTGTGTAGCGTGGTGTACATAACGGTGGTAATGGCAGAACTTTGGGTTCTCCAAATCAGTCGGCCGAGGCTCCCGCCTCGGTGGAGGAAGCTGAATTCTACCTCCTTGTATGAGCATGTCCAAGATAGGCTTGACGTGGCCGTCTTCGAAGGAGTAAGTGATCTGAGGCCATTGTTTGTCTGCTGGTTGTGGCTCGGGCTTCTGGGCCGTGTCAGCCACCATAGCCTGCTTTCCCTTACTGTCCCGATTGTTGGAGGGGTTACCCCTATTATCGTTGTTGGGACGCTTGCCCTTGCTTTCTCCTTCCGAGATGTGCAATCCCAGTTGGCGAGCCTTCTTCAGTCGTTCTTCAGCGCTTGTGGCGCTGATGATGAACGCCTTCCAATCTTTGAATTGACTTTCGCCCATCCAGAGACTGATCGTTGGAAGCAGTCTCTTTTGGCAAATTTCAATCAAAGAGGAATCTGGATTTCCGGAAGGCAGCTTCATGGCGGTCTGGCGGAACCGCTCGATGTAGTTTCTTGTCAACTCATTCTCCTCTTGGACGACGTCCATGAGAGTGGACATAGTGACGTCCTGTCCTACTTCGTAGAATCGTTCCAAGAACAGGCGCTTGAAGCCGACGAAGGAGTGGATGCAGTTGTCCGGTAGATTGCGGTACCAATCGAAGGCGACTCCTTCCAATGCCCCGATGAATAACCATATGAGAATCGCATCATCATGAGGCAGATGGTCGGTGGTGACCTCAAAGTAAGTGATGTACCAACTTGTTGAGGTTTTGCCATCATACGGGTTGATATTGAACGGCTTATATCTTGGTGGGAATGGAACATCCCTCCATTCAGCAGGGTATGGTTGCCGTATTCTGAGATCTTGGGCGTTCTCTCGGGCATGGAACATGGCTCGGAGCTCCTGGACCTCTCTCTTTACTTCTCGGGTCTCGTCAGTAGCGGTAGGGGCTGTTACTTCGGGAGGCTTATTGTCCGGGTTTGGTGCCGCTGAGTTCGAATCCACATTGACCGCAGGGCCCGTGCTTGTTTGACCGGGCGTTCCTCTTTGTAGAGTTGGCAGGGCTGCTTTAATCTCGTCTACAGACTTGACCAAAGCAAGTAATATGGCTTCGAGACTGTCAATGCGCTGGCGATCACTGGAACCACCTTGATTGCTGTCCGTCATGAACACCGTCCTTACATGAGTAGGGATGGAAGGAATGGTGGAGGATGTGCCCTTCGAGTCGCACCCGTGCACCGAGAAGTCATCGGGATAGGTGGGAATGTTCTCTTCAGACTCGGACTCGGAGGGAACGTTATCCCCAGCTTCAGAGCTTGCTTCGTCTTGAGAGTTATGGACGTCCTCGGGGACATCAGCGTCTATTGCTCCTGATGGAAGAGTTGTTTGCCCGGGCTCGGCTTCTTGAAACATCGGATTGTTGTGGATGTTCGAAGGAGTGCTACCCCCAGTTCCCTCAACCCCGAGCGATGTGGATGATGAATTTCCCATCGCGGTAGATTTTGTCTTTGAACGGGTGTGTTGGAATACACCGGTAGAGCATAACCATTTAGAAGACAGTTTCTTAGCTGTAGTGGTTGATATCTTAGGACTGGAGATGCTTGTCTTTTTCCCCCTCCTTTCGGCGGGGACCTTTTGAGCAAAATTGCAGGAGACAACAGAAGGTGCCTCATCTTCTGAGCTCGGGTGCTGTAGCCTTTGGAAGACGGACGGCCGATCTTCCGTCACTGCCGCGTTGTTGCAGCAGCAATTGATGATGATTTGGGTGCAGCGATGTCCAAGCGAGGACTCTTTGTGCGCCGATGCTCCTTCTTTTTCCTTGCGTTTGTGGAGGATCGCCTCCCGCAGGTCAGAGGAACCACTCTGTCTGTTTGCCGCCGGGGGCTGGACTCGAGCGGTTGTATACAACTTCCCAACCGAGGCCCGTGTAATAGTCAATAGAATGCCCCGATAGTCAGAGGTTGGGAGAGCTGACTGGTCCCGATGAGCTCGTGCTGCCCTAGACTTCCTCCTTTTAGCACTTGCGGGTGCGTAATAAGAGGAGTCCAAGTTGAATGCCACAGAGTCTGGCTTATCATCCAGAGAATCATCAGGGTCAGGACCGCATGAGAGACGGTCGAAGACTGATCGAGAGAAGCGTAAAACGGACGCTATGCGGCTAGAGTTGGGTACCGTGCAGGCTGTCTGCATGCGGTTGTCTTCTGCCGTCGGACGAATTATTCTTGTGCGGCTAGGAGTCACGACCGTACAGGCTGGCCGCATGCGGTTGGCAATTGTGGCCGCATGGGTTTTCTGTAAGCGATTGACTCCCACAGCCGCATGAGTTTCATTCGTGTGGTTGGCAACTGTAGCTGCATAAGCTATACAGCTGACAGATATGGCTGCATGAGTTTTCTTCATGCGGCTGGAGGATGTAGCCGCATGAGCTTTCTCCCTGCGACTGAAGGATGTAGCCGCATGAGCTTTCTCCCTGCGACTGATAACCTTATGCGGCTCGGATCTCATAGAGTTTCTCTTTACCCCTGTAAGTCCAACATCATAGTGTTTTCTTCTGCCGGACTTGGGGACAGCAGAGTTGTCTACGATCTGAAGTGGGGCCGTAGGGGAATCTTGCTCGCCATTTTGAACAACAGAGGGTGTCTCTGCAAGAGCTTTAGCAGGAATGAAGGATCGGGGTCTCCACTCCTTATGGGCCTTCTTTGTGCGGGCTCGCTTCTGGACCGGGCCAGTGCTCTTGTCGGAGAGCATCTCTTCGAACGCCTGTTGGTCGAACCGGGCGACCATCTTTTGTTGAGTGGAGCCAAGCTTGGCTGCATCCGATTGCGTCACCAACTCCTCAGCCGTGGAGAAGTTAGTCCCCAGCAGAGTCGCCATCGTGTTTGCCATAAAATATAAAAGAATAGAACAATTATCGGAGGACCGAACTTTTACTTCACGTTACAAACTCGCTTGTACAAAGAAAGCCTAGGAACGAAAACCTAGGTACAGCAGTCTAAGTACAATTGTTTATTTTAGATTCTGGGGGGTGACGATAGAGGCTCGGGAAGGCGACGGCAGCCCTGCCTTACTCCTTGGACGATCGGTATGCAGCCTTGGCTCCTTGTGAAAAGATGGTTGGCGTTGACGAAGAAATGCTCTTCTTGCTCCTCTGTTGCTCTTCTGGCTTCTCTCTCTCTCTCTCTGTGTATTCCTTTCTCTGACTATTGGGGAGTCTCCCTGCATATGCGTCTTTTTCTCTCTGAAATTGTATATCTTTTTCTCTTTGATATTGTATATCTTTCACAAGGGAATGGTACCTTGCTATTTATAATAGTGGGGATGTGATCATTAGGGTTGCCAATGATTAGCTCTTGGAGATGGCGGCGGCCTGTGGATTGGTCAATCTAGGCCATTCATCTTGATTATGATGAATCTGGGCCATTAGGTGTAGATTATACCAAATCCCATGAGCAATTAATGCTGATTGGAATAAATCTTCCTTATACTGATCTTCTGATATCTGCGAATAAATTAGATCTATTCTTCTGCCACGTGTCCCAGATTATTGGGATTTGACCCAATCTTTAATGGCAGCCAATCTGAGGAATTAATTGGCTTAGGACACGTGTCCTAGGAGCTGCTGGGGGGATCTGGACCGCATGACTAGTGAGCCGCATATGAATGTGAGCCGTATATGAATGTGAGCCGCATATGGTTGAGCCCATGTGTCAGGGTTGCGTGGGCAGTGGTCCTCACTTGAGTCCTCTAACCACAGAGGAGTAATCCTTGTGGGCCGCATAGGTATATATCCGCTTGGGCCGTATAGATATGATCCTCTTGAACCGTATGAGAAGTCCTCGCTCGAGCCGCATGAGGCTTTCATGGCCTGAGCCGCATAGGATGGATTCACTCTGAGCCGCATGGAGAGTCCTTTGCTCGAGCCGCATGAGGCTTCTATGGTCTGAGCCGCATAGGATTTATTCTGAGCCGCATGAGAAGCGAGCCGCATACGAATGCCCACGTAGCAAGGCCACATGGCAGGGGATTTGTGTCAGAGATTTCTTTCCTCTTCCCTAGAGATTCATCATTATGACAGAGTCATAATTACCTGCCTTTGTGTCAGGGCTGTCAACTTTTCAGAGGGGTCAGCCGTCATAGCAATTAATACAGCATGGGTCGGAGGGGAGCACTATCAGGCCACGTGTCCTCTGAGCCGTATGGAATGCCCTAGGCCGCATAGCTCCTTATGCCGCATGATTCCCTGAGCCGCATGAGTCCTCTGAGCCGCATGGATCTTTCCTGGCCGCATGAATCATTTCCTTTAGTATTTTCCATGCTTCTACACTCCACAATGACAGCATAAAAAGCATTCATGCTCCTCCGGTACGGATGATCCTTCGGCAGGAATTGTCGATGACAATCGAAGAAGCACGGTTTGCCTTCGTGTTTCAAACGGAAAGCCTTAGTGCGGTCCATGCAATTCAGATATGAAAGACGACCATGCGTGCTCCATCCAGATAACATACCATAGGCCGTAAAGTCGTTGATGGTCCACATAAGTGCTGTCCGCATCTGAAAATTTTGTTTTCTAGATACATCGTACGTGTTGGAACCTACTTCCCACAGCTGATTCAACTCATCAATCAATGGCTGTAAATACACATCGATGTTACTTTTTGAATTTGTAATGCCTATAGTTGGTATTACGTATTTTGAAATACGTGTACATATCTTGACTCGTATTTCATGACCCCTGGCTTGGTTCGGCTTGCTTGGGTTGGCTTGGTTCGGCTTGGGTTGCTTATCGGTTCATCATGAACCAAGGGGAGAACCCTTACCTACCGCCACCATTCTCATTTATAGCCGCCCGCTCTTTTTCTCTTCATTAATTCTCTTTATTTACTTCCTCTTCTCCACCATTACTTCTTCACCTACCAGAAGGAGAGCTTCTAGGCAAGTACAACTTGCTTCATGGAGGATCTCATATTTTATTGTTCCATTTTCTTCTCCACAAGATTCTAAGCCTCTTTAGTACTTAGTGTTTTCAAATTCCATGGCTCATTCTATATAGATCTAAGTTTTTAGTATTTTCGATCTTCTTGGTTTTGATCTACTAAAATAGCTTGTTTTCGAAAACTAAGAGTTCCATATAGTAGGCCTCATGATTTGCACAAGTTTGGTTTTGGGATGGCCGGATTTCACCAAGTCCTGGCCGAGATGGAGTTTTCTTGAGTTCCTGAGCTTTTACGCATGTTTGACCTTGCCATATGGAGGAGATGGAGTTTTTACGCACACGTTTAACGTGCCAGTGTATCATTTTAGCCTTCTACGCTCACGTTCTAACAAGATTAGCGTAATGCCCTTTTACGCACACGCATCGCGTGCCGGCGTACTTCTTTTTACGCTGAGTTATTCGATTTAACGCTCGGGACTCTCCCGCTCGTGCAAAATCGAGCTCACATAAAATTCCTAGCTCGAGCCGGCTCTCGCGAGCGTAAAGTTTTGCCGAGTTTCCCTTGCGTAAAGCTTTGATCGAGAGTTCGCAAGCGTAAAGTTTTACCCGCGTAAAATCCTACGCGCGTATAACTTCGCCTGTGTAAAACCTAGTAGGATGAACACCACACATGTGCATTCTTGCCCACGTAGAGCCGTTTATACGCCTGAGGCCCTTGGCCTAGTGTAGAGGCATACTCGCGTAGAGACTTGAGCCTGTGTGTGCCCGATTGTCTTTTATGCCTTACACTATTCCTGAATTAAACTTCACAGATTGATTGATATGACCGGGCTAATAATGGCATGGCATGGTATGGCAAGTACTTGATATGGCATGACATGACAAAATATGACAAGTACGCCTGATGGTAATTATTGAAAGCTGTTGCGACGGCTTACATGACATGACTATAATAAATAACTTGGACACCGTGGACGATTGTGTTTGCACAAATAAACGAGTACTGTCTTGCATCATGTCCAAGACGGGGACCCCTGAGTACCACGATCAGGGATACCTACTGAAAATTGACTAAGGCTAATAAACTAGAATAATTCACTAGTCATGAGAAGATTTTCCCGCTACAGGCGATCCCGTTATCTGGGCGCTCAAGTGGACTTGTAGCCTGCCGACAAGTAGGGCACATTTCCAGCACACAGTCATGTGGTGCACCCTTAATAAACGGACATTCGACCTGGATAACTTGGATGGTCTGCAGGGCTTGTGGATTTTAGAATAATCTCATTGCATCTTGTTAGTAACTAGGCCTGTGATAACCCTAGTTAGTTAAAGTATCAAGCCGTACTTATTGCTTGGCCGTGATTGATTGGATGGAGTCCAGTCCAGTCTAGTTGTCATGATCATATACAAGATTGTATCATGACATGATTTTTTGTATTGATAAATGATGGGATACCAAGTTCTGTTCAGATGAAGGGTTACAACTCCGGTCCTTATTTGGTTTAAGGGTTGTAACTTGGCTATCTGAATAGTTTCATGGTCATCTTATCATATATCGTCCTGTTTATTGTGCCTGCCTTCACAATAAGATCAGGGGTCCAGTTCTGTTCAGGCGAAGGGTTACAACCCCGGTCCTTATTTGGTTTAAGGGTTGTAACCTGGCTCCCGGAGCAGTTCTGTGTCCTCTCTTCGTTTATTGTCTTATTGTAACCCCATGCCATGTTCGTCATGTTTTACCTTACTCCAATATCATGATTATTTATACTGGCCTTCACAATAAAGATCAGGGGACCAGTTCTGTTCAGGCGAAGGGTTACAATCCGGGTCCTTATTTGGTTTAAGGGTTGTAACCTGGCTCCCGGAGCAGTTCTGTGTCCTCTCTTCGTTTATTTTCTTATTGTAACCCCATGCCATGTTCGTCATATTTTACCTTACTCCAATATTATGATTATTTATACTGACCTTCACAATAAAGATCAGGGGTTCAGTTCTGTTCAGGCGAAGGGTTACAACCCCGGTCTTTATTTGGTTTAAGGGTTGTAACCTGGCTCCCGAAGCAGTTCTGTGTCCTCTCTTCGTTTATTGTCTTATTACCTTATCAACCGTAATTGAGGCGGGTTTCTATTCAGGTGAAGGATTGCAACCCCGGTCCTTGTTTGGTTTAAGGGATGCAGTCTGACTACCTAAATAGTTTCCACGTGCTTAATTTATTATTGTTATCTCGGTTATTATTCGTATCTTTTAATTATCTTTACTCTTTATTTATGATGTGCTGATTTTAGTTCCTAAGTGAAGCCTCCTTTGTGGCACTTGCTCTTTCTGGGGTCTGACCCAGCTGGTTTTGTATGGCCAGATATCGGAGCAGCTCCAGAGGATCTACCTACCTTCCAGCCAGATGGTGACCACCAGGCGTAACCCTGGCAACGAGTGGGTTTCTTTTGTTCTCCCACTTTATTGTAAAATTATTTTTTTGAGGCGTTTATGTAGCACCCACTTTTTGAAATAAAGGTATTTTAGTCATTTTAGCCATTTTATTCATTCTGTGATTTTCTAGATATTATTGACTTGTGTTTGATTTAGCTTTTGGTTTAACTTTAGAAAATCCACATTAGAGGCTAACCATGACATATGAGGATTATCTAGCTAATTATAATTTTATTTTAGGCTTTGGTTTAATTTAGAAGACCATTTGACCATTTTTAAGCTATTTAATTAATTGGCCTTTTTAGCCTTTTTGTTAATGGGCTTAAACTCAACTTAGATAGAGAAGAGGGGCCCATGAACCAACCCTAACCCTAGTAGGACTTGTATGGCCGGCCAAAAACAGGAAACCCCCCTTTTCTATATAAGCATTGCATTAGTATGGACACCCCCATTACAAAACCCTAGTTTCCAGCTCTCCAAAACCCTAACTTTCTTATCCGACCTCCGTTTCACCTCAAACGAAGTGCATTGTGATCGTGGGAAGGAGAAGAATTTGTTGGAGCATTGCTCGCAAGGAGTTGGAGGCGTTTGCTCGGTGGAAACTTGTCGCCTCATCGATCGAGGAGTCAGTTTCTTTGATACTTCAACTCTCAATAGGTAAACACCCAAACACCATAGTTTCTTCTGATTTTTCTCCATAATAGCATGCATCTAGGTACCCTAGACCCACCTATGAAGTTTGGTTAAGTTTCGTGTCTGTTTGATAGGCGTGTCGACACGTATCAGTTTAGGGTTTCACGTGTTCGATGAATTTCCTCTTAGAATTCATTACTGTTATTTGTGCAATCTAATTTCACGAATTGATAGCCCTAGATGTAGGGATTCCTAAACCCTAGGTTCTTGATAGAATCGACACGTTTTCATGTCTAAAACTGGACACGCACGTGCAGCACGAGGACCGCACGTGTGTCATGCTGCTGCCGTGTCCGTTCTCGCTGGACACGGCGATTCGATGCGAGAAAATTGGTGAGTAGGGAGACACCATGACTGACATGGTGCTCGTAAAGTTTGGTGGGGTTTCGTGGAGAATCGAAGGAGAAATCGACGTGGCATCGATTTCGATCTGTCGCGCGCGCGTGAGAGTGCGGCGTCTGATACGCACGTCGTGCGACGCGGACACGTATCGAGAGTCCCGTGCAGACACGTGGACATGTAGCCCTATAGGTGGGCTACGTGTACGAGCAACCACGTGTCCTAATTCGATTCGTGTCGAGCCCTAGATCAAGCGACACTCGTGCACGAGAACTGGATCCCAGTTTGGGCACACACGTATCCTGGACACTTCGTGTCCTATTTCTTGGACACGACTGCACCTACACCTCATGTTCAAACATTTGACACCTTACCAACCTTTGGGTTCGAACATCATTGGGTTTATTCGATGTTTAGGTCATGATAGACTTTGTTTGAGTATCGGGCCTATTAGCTCAGTTTTCCTTTACTGTACAGTACGGTGGTTCGGTTTCAGTTGCAGATTCGATGTTAATTGATGTACAAAACTCAACCTACAGGTCCTGTATGACCATATCTAGGAGATTACATGTTAGTTGCATCAAGAATAGGGCTGTGTTCAAATCGGGTTATTAGGTTCAGATTTTTCCAGTCTTAGTTTGTTTCTTTTTTGTTCTGTTTAAATTCGATGTTAATTTCTGTTTAACCCAGCATACAGGTCCTATGTAATCCTACCTAGGGGAGTATCTCGTTAGTTTGCAACATCGAGAGGGTGAGTTCGAGTTTGGTTTCAATATAGGGTATTGTTGCATATGACAGATATCCGAGTTGTGTATCAGGTTTTTAGGACCCAGCTTCCCTGTTTCAGTTTTAGTTCAGATTTATCCTATGTTTCAGTTTGTTGTTATGGTTCCAGGTTTAAATTTCAAAGTGAAATTTTGTATAAATCAGAACCTACAAATCCTAGATGACCCCATCTATATGATACCTATTAGTTTACTTGATGGGAGAGGTTGTGGTCGAGATTGGTATTTGACATAGGGTGTTTGAGTGAGTATCCATATAGGTTATCAATAGGAATAGGTATTTTTCCTAACTGATATTGAATGGATGGGTTGATTTTGATTGGTTTGAGCTCAATTAAATGCTGAGTTCAGTTTTAGTACTGGTTAATTAGGATAGGGTTAATGCCAAGATAGTTTACTATTAGTTAGTTTAGTTAAGTTGAGGTTAGTTAGGAATGGTTGGTTGATAGTTAAAGTAGAGATTTGGTTTTTAGATGTATACATGTATTGTGTATCAATATAGGGTAGCATGCCTATAGCTGATTTTAGACTGATTTAGGATTGATTTCAGTTCAATGCAAAAAGACCAAGTCTAGTTAATTGTTAGTTAGGATTTGGTTAAGTCTAGTTAAAAGTTTAATTGATTAGTTAGGACTGTTTGTTAGAGTTAAAATAGAGTTTAGAATTGAGATTTCCTATTTTCTAAAACTAGAATTTTCCTAAGAAATACCAAGACTAGAGTCTTGGTATATGCTAGTCTAAAGTATAGATATTAGATTAGGGTATTATGAGTTAAGTATTGTGAATTACATTGGATGTTAGGATTAGGCTTCTTGGACCTAAGATAACACCAACACATACCCAAAATCAACTCTAGGACTAGTATTGACCTAAAAATGGACTTGTAGACTAGTTGACCAAATTTTGACCTAGTTTGACTAGTCTGGTTGACCAAAGTTGATCCAAGGTTGACTTTTACTTAGATTGACCCAAATCATGTAGAAATTTCATTGAAGGCTTTCCTTATGATATTTTAGACTGTATTATGACAAGTGGTTGTTTTAAATAGGATCTTATTACTCCAGTCCAGTCACTTTTCATCATCAGCTGTTCGGATTGCCAGGTGAGTACATTCTCTGATCTTTTCATGCTTCTTTGGATATGTACTCTTGTTATAGACTAGTATACTTGATGCTGACACGACGTTCACACGGATCAGTACCCTCTGGATCTTTTCATGCGATGTTATCCCCTCGGATACATCGAGTATGTCATGTTCATGTACTTTATCATGTCATCATGTACTCCATGTATTCTCATTTATCCATGTGCACTCATATGTTATTCATGTACACTCATGACCATATGAGATCCATGTATACAGTAGTTGTTATCCATGTGCAATAACATAACATGCTTTGATCCTTGTGTATTGCTTGGGGGCAGGGAGAGTGTAGTGTTGACACAAAGTCACAGTCAACCAAATATTGACTACATTGACTAAATAATGTCTGTATTAATTCAATACGACACACGTTTGTATTCCGTTCAAGACAGACGACAGCTCAGTCTCCGGTTCTCAGTGTGTTTTCGAGTATGTATTTTATATTTTCATTGAGTCTAGACTTGTGTACTCTGAGTCATGCTGAGCTCTTGACACACTGCCCAAAAATCCCCTTTGAACCACTCTGTGCTCTGGAGACAAAGTTCGGGCCGAACTCTGCCTCCACACAGAGTTCGGGCCGAACTCTGTCCCCTAGAAATCAGGAACCCTAATTTTAGGGTTAGCTGGTTGCTAGTTGTCCAACGGCCAAATATTTGAATTTTTGGGGGACATCCGATAAATTTTACAATCTTTTCTCAATATGAATCATTGTTTCGTGATCTATGTTTGAATGCGTTAGTTGCCTCAAACTTTGTCATTTACCGTAGCTCAATCCAAATGTTTTATTGCAATTTAACTTTCGATGCAACCCACATCTATTTCCGGGTTGTCGGTATTGACATTGCTTTCAATGATTCTGAGTTGGGGGATTTTCTTGATCTTTTTAATCTCGATGCTTGGGATAAACTTGTGGAAGCTCGTCAACTTCAATTTGTTGGCGATACTTCTCTTGAAGGTTTCAAGGAGGAATTATGTGCTCCTAACATAAGTCCTCGCAAACTTATGGCCAAGCACCTCAACCCATATTTCTATGAACTTCATCGAATCATTTTTAACACTATCTTGCCAAAAGCTGGCTCCACTGATGAAGTTACCTACTTTGAGATCTCTGCTTTGTATCACCTTCATTATCGTATCCCCTTTAATCTTTCTAGGACAATGATGGACTGGATGATAAATTGTAGGAAGAAACTACGAGCATTGGTTTATCCTTTATATCTTCCTATGGTTTTTCGTGCGTTCATTATTCCTATTCATGACTGTCAGTTCTTGCCTGCTCCTGCTTTCCTGTCCAAGGCACGACGTTCTCAGGCAGTCGTCGCCTCTCCTGAGACTTCTGAGCAGTCTGCTGATGAGGAGCCTGACGCCCCTCCACTCGGTCAGGATGCACCACTTCCACCTGCCACTCTTGAGTCTATTCAGACTATGCTCCGGGAGCATTTTGACCTTGAGGACGAGCGCTGGACCCAGCTGGATTATCGTATTACTCTACAGATGAGTGCCCTCGGCAACTCCCTGCATGATATACGGAACTCCATATCTCATCATCTGCACATTCCCATGGAGCGGGATTCTGAGCGTGCGGGCCATCGCATTGATGATCCATGGGTCATGCGTTACATGGATCCGGATGCTGCATTTCTGGACCCCCGTCGCTCCTTCCCTGGTCCTTCAGACCCTCCAGGACCTTCTCGTGCTCTGTAATGGAGATTGGCTCGATCTGCTGCTGCTACTGCTGATGATCTTAGTTGATGCTTTTTTATTTCAGTTATTTAGTTTCTTATGGTTTTATGTCCTTGGTTTTATGTACTCAAAACTCTGGTTGTGTGTTTGACACTTGGTTTTGTGGATGACATTTTATCATAGTTTTACTTTATGCTAGTGACTCATTTTGTTTAGTCATACACTGTTTCTTCTCTGCTTGGTGTGGTTGCATCACTCATAATTGTCTATACTGCAGTTTCTATGTTCTATCATTCATATGCAGTCTATATTGCTAACTGCCAAAAGGGGAAGAACTATGTATATTTTCGTATATCTGTTTCGTATATCTGTGCTTGTTTTTGCTTTTGGGAGATATTATCTATCAGGCCACAGGTTCTATGCATTATTTACGGAGGAGAGCTATTACTTCTAGCTCGGCACCGTTCACTGATCACGGGGGAGCTCTTCTTTCTAGCTCGGCATCGATTATGGGGGAGCTGTGTTACAATCAACTGTGTCCAGGTATGAATATTGAAATATACATATATTATTTTGTCAATTATCAATATGGGGGAGATTGTTGACACAAAGTCACAGTCAACCAAATATTGACTACATTGACTAAATAATGTCTGTATTAATTCAATACGACACACGACGTCTGCATTCCGTTCAAGACAGACGACAGCTCAGTCTCCGGTTCTCAGTGTATTTTCGAGTCTGTATTTTATATTTTCATTGAGTCTAGACTTGTGTACTCTGAGTCATGCTGAGCTCTTGATACACTGCCCAAAAATCCCCTTTGAACCACTCTGTGCTCTGGAGACAGAGTTCGGGCCGAACTCTGCCTCCACACAGAGTTTGGGCCGAACTCTGTCCCCTAGAAATCAGGAACCCTAATTTTAGGGTTAGCTGGTTGCTAGTTGTCCAACGGCCAAATATTTGAATTTTCCTACCCGAATTCTGGCCGAATTCTGCCTATAAAAACACTATAAATAGGGCATGAATTTTCTCATTCTAAACCATCCAATCTTCTCTTCTTTTCTCTCTTATAGCTGAAATAAGCCATACCCTTCCCATCTACTAGCCACAAGCCTCCTAAGTCTCGAGTGCTCAGCATCTCTCAGTTAGGATTCTTGTGCAAGAGTCGAAGAAGTCGCTTGGACAATTCCAAGCAAATCGCCACTGCGATCCTCTGTTAGAAGTTGACGTGCTCTTCTGAAGTAAAGGCACGGTTGTAAACTACTATTTCATAAATAATGGATTTGAATCCTGAGCTAGAGTTCTCAGGCCTGGACTAGTCCTCCACGAGGGAAACCAGGTTAAAATTGCTGTGTTTGCGTATGCTCTTTTAATCTCCTTTTATTTTCCGCACTTTACTCTGATTAATTTGTATTGGTGAAAGTGTTATTTTTAATTGGTTATTTTTCTATATATACTCTATTCACCCCCCTCTAGAGTTGCCAAACTGTTCTTCATGTAGTTGGTTATATGATCATTATCCCCAGTAGTTATCCATGTGCATTCCATAGCTGTATCCATGTGCAACCCAAGCTGTTTACATAACCAATTCATGCTCTGATTCACGTAGAAGGTTATATTCTTTATTTATCGTATTATATCTCAGTTATATCTTCTTTCTGGTTGATTTCTCTTTACAGCGATTCATGTATAGTTTTCTATAGCTTGTTTTATATGTCCAATCCTGATATGAACTGTTGTGAGAGATATGTGCTCGTTCCGTCCTGACTGGACATGTTAAAAATTTTACAAGTGATGATGAGGAGTACTGTCCTACTTATTATGGCATTGGCTTAGATAACACTGGTGACGTGGACCCACAGGAGGATCCCACAGTCGCTGAGGACTTGTCCATAGTCTAGTTGAGACTTAGTACTTTATTTGTATTTTCTGTCTGAGACTTTATGAGTTGTACTTGAGATTATTTCTGGTGGTTTACACCTAGACTTTTATTGTGACTCTTTTGAGATTCTTCTTCTATTCCATCTTAGTATTGTGATTGAGTTACGTATTATTTTACTCTCTATTCATGGCTCATTTAGATTGTGTTAGATATGGTGACTCAGGACAGCGTTCTACCGCCGATACTGCGGCGTAGGCTAGGCGTTCGTTACTTCTCGTGCCCTTACACTGGGTGCGGGTCATGACACGTTTTTAGTGGTGGCCCATGCAGGTCAGTCCTCAATCATAATTAGTGTGATTCGTAGTGATACTCGAACTAGAGTATCATTACAACCTGCAGTAGGATATAGGAATAAGTTAAGGTACTCAATCACATTAGGAAAACTCTTATCAAATTCTTGTTGTTAATTATCTCCTTTTTGAAAACAACTGTCCTCCTTTGATGATTTCGTTTCTTTTTCAGTAATTGATTCCTTGTTCGATCTGTCTTCAAGATAGTTATGGAGGCACGATTTCATCCCTCCGGTCCATGCAGGACTAGATTCGCATTAGTGCGATGTCGTGATAGTACGGCAATTTAGTTGTACTACCACGAGCCTGCTATAGAGTATAGGAAGTAAGGTGTTAGAATGAGAGGATACTCAATCACTATTAGAATTTTCGAAGAGATTCCTGGGACGACCCTTGAGAATCTCATTGTGAGCTTCGATTAGATTTTCTTTCCCTTATTTTAATCCACTTTCCTCCCTTGATTCTGGCATCTTGTTTGAACTCTTTTCACCAATACCCTTACTTTTTTGTGTTTAATAATGGTTAGGAAGATGGCAACACTGCTATATACTCATTGGTCAAACACATGGCTAGAAGGATTACATTAAGGGATTGGAATACACGGAGACTTTGACTAAGTTATAAGGATATTTTTCTAAATAGATGATTTAATGATTAGTAGTTTGTAAGTTGGGATATTACCAAGGAAATTTATCTTGAAGATTCTAAGTAGTAATCACCAGAGGATTATAAAATTATATTTTGATACTGGAGGAAATTAGTTAGAATCTATATAAATTGATTTCAGGAATTGATGTGATTCATGAATTATTGGATTATGATTATGCATCTTTGAACGTATATAGATTAGTTTGATAATGATAAAAAAAGGGGGTGGCAGTATGAACTATTAAATTGAGTCGTACAAGTTGCGATGTATATGGTTATTGAATTTCAAATTTAAATGGAAGCAATGATATTAAAATTTTGGTTTAAAAGATTGGGAAGATATGAAAACGATTGTTTTGGAAAAAAAAATTCTCAAATTCGGAATCATGTCAATTGATTGAAGATTTAAAAATCTATTTAGATTTTGGTTTAAGAAGTAGTGATTATGTTTCATTGACTTAGAAAGAGAAATTATAGTTGATAAGCGCGTTAAAATACTGAGCTGTAAATGCTAGGTTGCCGTGATAAGCTAAGTGTCTATCTTGAGGATTATTTGGGACAAGTTGGGAAGTTTTTAAAGTTATGAAATGATATAGAATTTTATGGATTCATGATTCATTAACTCTGGAGTTTAAAGTTGGATTGAAATGTTAAATTTGGAAAGGTTAGTAGTAACGTGATAAAAGTTACTATGAGATTTATGAAAGGGATTTAAATGTTAGTCGTGAGTAGATTGGAAGGCTTGGAGGGAATACAAATTGAGGTAGTTATTTTAAAATTTCTTTTTTTAAGGGAATGTAAAGGTAGGCCACCAAGGTAACCTTAATGAGATAGAAGTGTTCCACACTAATTGCCATATCACTCATGACTATGATAGTAGTATATACTCTAGTGTTGTTAGTCATCTGCCAAACTATGGGACTGTATCTCAATATTGACTTACTCAACCTTTCCTCAAATCTAGATCTTTTATTGCTGACCGTTTGTATTGATCGTTCCTTAGCAGTATTCGCCTTTAGTACTGTGTTCCTAAATTATTTCACTGGATTCTTAATTAAATTTATTTCATGCTTTAACTTGATTTTCTTTATTCTTGTATTCGTTGCCACCTTTTGAACCCTTACCATGATACTAAATTACTTTCTAACTTAAATACGAGATTCAACCATGACTCAATTCTTTCGACCCGACATGGGATGGAGTTCTTCTTGTTCTTTAAATGCTTAACGTTGTACCTTATCTTGATTGCTTGACCAGCTTAGTTAAGGATCTTGGACTATTTTTTCTTCTTCATCATTACCTCCCTTACTTATACTTGACTACCTTATGTTGCTAATTTAGCCTTAGTTTTGCAAGCTTATCTCTTTTCGAGCCTGATCATGACATATTTTATTGGGTCGACCCACTAACATATTGTCTAATCAGAACCGATGTATGATGGTCTGATCAACCTAGTGCACTTGGTTCGCTTTCATATATTACTCTACGTGGATGAGACTCTAGGGCATCTGTCTCATCCACGACAGTTTGGCAATTCTCCATGAACTATTTTCGTCGTCTATGAACCACGTATTGTACTCAATAGTATCGTCTTTGAACTCTTTTTGCTTTTGTCTTTCACATATTTCAGAAAGGCAAGGCATTGTACTTAATAGGTCAACCCAGAGTATCACGTTTAGCTTCCTTATCAAAAGGAGGATAGTGGCTTATTTCCATATCCTCGCTGTATTTCTTTAGGATTTCAATAGTATTGAATTCTAAACCCTTGATCGCGACCAGTCGACTTGGTCATTCCCTTATCATCCAATGTTAGAACCTTATTCAATTGAATTAATTCAATTGTGACATGGATTTCAAGTCCTGGATACTCGTACCTAGACTTCAATAACCTCGTTCTCCATCTTGTCCAAACCTCGATTCATCCTGGATTTGATCAACTTAGATCATATCGAGACTAAAATTTCTATATATATATATATATATATATATATATATATATATATATAGCGTGCTTGGATTTCAGTATTATTGACAGTCGTGCTTTAAAACTTTCGATTTTTTGATCATCTTTAGAATATTAATGCTTTATGGTTAATTTCAGTTGTTTTTATAATCACCAGTATTTGTATAGGATGATATACTGCCTTACAGTCCAATGATTTATTATTTATCCTTATCTTTTCCAGAATGGCACCCATGACCAGAGTTTGTCCCCAGTGCACAGCTGCAATTCCGGATGAGACCGAGATTGTACTTTCCCCTTCTATTGCTCAGGAGGAAGGAGCCTAGTCCCAAGAGAGCGAGGAGCAGTTTATACCCAGAGCCTCAGGAGTACCCAGGCTTTCAACCTAGACCAGCCTATCCAGTTCAGATTCCTGTCCTGTAGAGGCCAATTGAACGAGTGCCTACTTGTACTTTCTGTAAGAAGCTTGGGCACGTATGGAAGGACTGTAGGAAGAGACTAGGATTGTGCCTATTCTGTGGGTCAGCTGCACACAAGATACGAGACAGTCCTACTACACTTGCCCCTAGTCGAGGCCTACCTCCAGGAGAGAGAGTTCCAGCTACCAGACCTAGTAGAGGTGAGTTCTTGACCCATATATTATCCTATCTTGATGATTATTGTACCCTACCATGATGTTTGTATGTTTGATACCTTATGACTACTTTTGATCTGGTATGACTTTAGTAGCTAGACGAGACTCCAGACTGATTACCTGCCATAACCCTGTATGATTACTTTTCAACTGCATGATTTAGATAAGCTTTCTTAAGACCATGATTGTTGGGGATTTGAACTAGAAGGGTAGAATCTTTTTAATTTCGAGGACGAAATTATTTTAAGGAGGGTAGACTTGTAGCACCCACTTTTTGAAATAAGGGTATTTTAGTCATTTTAGCCATTTTAGTCATTCTGTGATTTTCTAGATATTATTGACTTGTGTTTGATTTAGCTTTTGGTTTAACTTTAGAAAATCCACATTAGAGGCTAACCTTGACATATGAGGATTATCTAGCTAATTAGAATTTTATTTTAGGCTTTGGTTTAATTTAGAAGACCATTTGACCATTTTTAAGCTATTTAATTAATTGGCCTTTTTAGCCTTTTTGTTAATGGGCTTAAACTCAACTTAGATAGAGAAGAGGGGCCCATGAACCAACCCTAACCCTAGTTGGACTTGTATGGCCGGCCAAAACAGGAAACCCCCCCTTTTCTATATAAGCATTGTATTAGTATGGACACCCCCTTTACAAAACCCTAGTTTCCAGCTCTCCAAAACCCTAACTTTCTCATCCGACCTCCGTTTCACCTCAAAGGAAGTGCGTTGTGATCGTGGGAAGGAGGAGAATTTGCTGGAGCATTGCTAGCAAGGTGTTGGAGGCATTTGCTCGGTGGAAACTGGTCGTCTCATCGATCGAAGAGTCAGTTTCTTTGATACTTCAACTCTCAATAGGTAAACACCCAAACACCATAGTTTCTTCTGATTTTTCTTCATAATAGCATGCATCTAGGTACCCTAGACCCACCCATGAAGTTTGGTTAAGTTTCGTGTCTGTTTGATAGGCGTGTCGACACGTATCAGTTTAGGGTTTCACGTGTTCGATGAATTTCCTCTTAGAATTCATTATTGTTATTTGTGCAATCTAATTTCACGAATTGATAGCCCTAGATGTAGGGATTCCTAAACCCTAGGTTCTTGATAGAATCGACACGTTTTCGTGTCCAAAACTGGACACGCACGTGCAGCACGAGGACCGCACGTGTGTCCTGCTGCTGTCGTGTCCGTTCTCGCTGGACACGGCGATTCGACGCAAGAAAATTGGTGAGTAGGGAGGCACCATGACTGACATGGTGCTCGTAAAATTTGGTGGGGTTTCGTGGAGAATCGAAGGAGAAATCGACGTGGCATCGATTTCGGTCTGTCGCGCGCGCGTGAGAGTGCGGCGTCTGATACACACGTCGTGCGACGCGGACACGTATCGAGAGTCCCGTGCAGACACGTGGACGTGTAGCCCTATAGGTGGGCTACGTGTACGAGCAACCACGTGTCCTAATTCGATTCGTGTCGAGCCCTAGATCGAGCGACACTCGTGCACGAGAACTGGATCCCAGTTTGGACACACACGTATCCTGGACACTTCGTGTCCTATTTCTTGGACACGACTGCACCTACACCTCATGTTCAAACACTTGACACCTTACCAACCTTTGGGTTCGAACATCATTGGGTTTATTCGATGTTTTGGTCATGATAGACTTTGTTTGAGTATCGGGCCTATTAGCTCAGTTTTCCTTTACTGTACAGTATGATGGTTCGGTTTTAGTTGCAGATTCGATGTTAATTGTTGTACAAAACTCAACCTACAGGTCCTGTATGACCATATCTAGGAGATTACATGTTAGTTGCATCAAGGATAGGGCTGTGTTCAAATCGGGTTATTATGTTCAGATTTTTCCAGTCTTAGTTTGTTTCTTTTTTGTTCTGTTTAAATTCGATGTTAATTTCTGTTTAACCCAGCATACAGGTCCTATGTAATCCTACCTAGGGGAGTATCTCGTTAGTTTGCAACATCGAGAGGGTGAGTTCGAGTTTGGTTTCAAAATAGGGTATCATTGCATATGACAGATATCCGAGTTGTGTATCCGGTTTTTAGGACCCAGCTTCCCTGTTTCAGTTTTAGTTCAGATTTATCCTCTGTTTCAGTTTGTTGTTATGGTTCCAGGTTTAAATTTCAAAGTAAAATTTTGTATAAATCAGAACCTACAAATCCTAGATGACCCCATCTATATGATACCTATTAGTTTACTTGATGGGAGAGGCTGTGGTCGAGATTGATATTTGACATAGGGTGTTAGAGTGAGTATCCATATAGGTTATCAATAGGAATAGGTATTTTTCCTAACTGATATTGAATGGATGGGTTGATTTTGATTGGTTTGAGCTCAATTAAATGCTGAGTTCAGTTTTAGTACTGGTTAATTAGGATAGGGTTAATGCCAAGATAGTTTACTATTAGTTAGTTTAGTTAAGTTGAGGTTAGTTAGGAATGGTTGGTTGATAGTTAAAGTAGATATTTGGTTTTTAGATGTATACATGTATTATGTATCAATATAGGGTAGCATGCCTATAGCTGATTTTAGACTGATTTAGGATTGATTTCAGTTCAATGTTAAAAGACCAAGTCTAGTTAATTGTTAGTTAGGATTTGGTTAAGTCTAGTTAAAAGTTTAATTGATTAGTTAGGACTGTTTGTTAGAGTTAAAATAGAGTTTAGCATTGAGATTTCCTATTTTCTAAAACTAGAATTTTCCTAAGAAATACCAAGACTAGAGTCTTGGTATATGCTAGTCTAAAGTATAGATATTAGATTAGGGTATTATGAGTTAAGTATTGTGAATTACATTGGATGTTAGGATTAGGCTTCTTGGACCTAAGATAACACCAACACATACCCAAAATCAACTCTAGGACTAGTATTGACCTAAAAATGGACTTGTAGACTAGTTGACCAAACTTTGACCTAGTTTGTCTAGTCTGGTTGACCAAAGTTGACCCAAGGTTGACTTTGACTTAGATTGACCCAAATCATGTAGAAATTATATTGAAGGCTTTCCTTATGATATTTTAGACTGTATTATGACATGTGGTTGTTTTAAATAGGATCTTATTACTCCAGTCCAGTCACTTTTCATCATCAGCAGTTCAGATTGCCAGGCGAGTACATTCTCTGATCTTTTCATGCTTCTTTGGATATGTACTCTTGTTATAGACTAGTATACTTGATGCTGACACGACGTTCACATGGATCAGTACCCTCTGGATCTTTTCATGCGATGTTATCCCCTCGGATACATCGAGTATGTCATGTTCATGTACTTTATCATGTCATCATGTACTCTATGTATTCTCATTTATCCATGTGCACTCATATGTTATTCATGTACACTCATGACCATATGAGCTCCATGTATACAGTAGTTGTTATCCATGTGCAATAACATAACATGCTTTGATCCTTGTGTATTGGTTGGGGGCAGGGAGAGTGTAGTTGGTTATGTGATCATTATCCCCAGTAGTTATCCATGTGCATTCCATAGCTGTATCCATGTGCAACCCAAGCTGTTTACATAACCAATTCATGCTCTGATTCACGTAGAAGGTTATATTCTTTATTTATCATATTATATCTCAGTTATATCTTCTCTCTGGTTGATTTCTCTTTACAGCGATTCATGTATAGTTTTATGTAGCTTGCTTTATATGTCCAATCCTGATATGAACTGTTGTGAGAGATATGTGCTCGTTCCGTTCTGACTGGGCATGTTGAAAATTTTACAGGTGATGATGAGGAGTACTGTCCTACTTATTATGGCATTGGCTTAGATGACACTGGTGACGTGGACCCACAGGAGGTCCCACAGTCGCTGAGGACTTGCCCATAGTCTAGTTGAGACTTAGTACTTTATTTGTATTTTCTGTTTGAGACTTTATGAGTTGTACTTAAGATTATTTCTGGTGGTTTACACCTAGACTTTTATTGTGACTCTCTTGAGATTCTTCTTCTATTCCATCTTAGTATTGTGATTGAGTTACGTATTATTTTACTCTCTATTCATGGCTCATTTAGATTGTGTTAGATATGGTGACTCAGGACAGCGTTCTACCGCCGACACTGCGGCGTAGGCTGGGCGTTCGTTACTTCTCGTGCCCTTACACTGGGTGCGGGTCGTGACAGTTTAGCCGGCGAGCACCTGTTTAGCTCGATTGCACTTTACTTACTATCTACCTACGGGCTGTAACATGATTGACAGATCCTAGGGTTGATCATGTATGACTAAAACTCTTGCTAGTCCGAATATTTTGTAACGACTAGCTTCATGATCAGCTAAATATGTAATGTTTGGGAAGCCTTACTATTGTATATTTGGTGATCTTACATCTTGTAACATTTACTTACTTGCTTGAGATTGAGACAATAGGCTTGTTCATGACCTTAGGAGACTGATGGCTTGTAGTTAAACCCTCATATATCTAGACAGCCGTGACCGTATGGTGAGATGGATTCTATTTCATTATACGCAGCTGGCTATGTATGCCCCCGCTCTCCAGTATTCTGGTTCTGGGGCGTTACAGGATTATTCGGACCTGGGATAATAACGGTGAGGAACATATACGGAGTCTTAATGCACATTCAAGGCGGTAGATTGTACGGAGTGACGATCACAGGCCAACACGAATACTGGAATCCCGAAAGTACGAATGGCGTAAAACCGTTGGAGCAGAGGCCCAATCTGACATTAAGCGGATCAGAAGCAAAATCTGGATACTCTCGATCAAAGTGCTTCCATGCTTCTCCATTAGATGGGTGATCCAACACTCCTTCGGTCTGTTCCCGCTTATGCCAACTCATATTTTCTGCAGTTTCTTTCACCATAAACAACCGCTGCAACCGCGACATCAACGGCAAGTAGTGCATCGAATCGGTAGGCTTTCTTTCACCGACAGACTTTCTTCTACCACTGCCCTTGTAGCGATCAGCACCACAAAATCTGCAGACGTCTTCATCCTTGTCGTCTTTGTAGTACAACATGCACCCGTTGCGACATGCATCGATTTTCTCATATCCCATCCAGAGCGATCTCACCATCCTCTTAGACCGATAAAAGTCTTTAGGCAACTTAGCACCCTCAGGCAATATTTCTATAATCAACTCCATAAGTCGGTTGTAGCAATCTTGCGACATATTAAAATCGGACTTGATGCTCAACAATCTTATAACCACCTCCAACGGTGAATGATCCTCACAACCAGGATATAATGGAGTCCTTGCATTCTCCAGCAACTCCATGAACTTTGCAGCATTGGCGTTCGGTGCCTCCTCAGGTGCATCATGATTGTCCGGATTGAAACTAGGCCCCGCCGCGTCAAAAACCATGTTCACCAACCCATCATCGTAAGCAGCGTAGTTGTAGACATCCACATAAGGCTCATACTCCGATGCTAAGGACACAAGTTCTCCGTGTGCGCTCCACTGATAGTAATTCGACGTGAAATCTTTCGAGTATAAATGATACGTGACTTCCACTTCTGGATGATATTTCAAGTTACGACATCTCACACACGGACACTTAATTTTGGTACCGTCCATGTACTGAGGGAACGCCTTGGCAAACTGCATGAACTGTTGTACAGCCTCTATGAATTCATCCCTCACACCGCACATGTCATCAGGATGACGGTTGTACATCCACGAACGATTTCGCAGATAATAATTCATATCCATTTGAGGAAGTAGAGATGTATGTCCTCCTGAGTAATTGGTACAATTTGGGTAAGTACAAATAATTAGTCACTGGATACATTAGGGATAATTTCTATAGATTTAGCTAACTAACTATAGTTAATAAACACTAAGGTCTGTGGGCCTCGTAGTCAGTTGGTCAACATTTAAGTAGTAACATTGCCTAAATAGTATAGCTTAGCTAAAGGAAAATAACTATAAGATAGTCATAATAATAGTCCTGAATGCTACCATATGCTTTATAAAAAAGCTAACATTAGTCAACGACTCCATTGTTAATATTTGGCATGCTACCCAAACTTTTACTAACCATCCTACAGGCCACACTTGCCCAATCACTTAGGCAAACCCTGCAAGTTCTCAGTCCAATCCACCTATTGTAGGTTTACTGTTTCCTGAACAATCTAACCAATATTCTTATCTGTTAAGCAATTTATGACCAATATCAACTTGTTAACTAAGCATGAAGTTAAGGAATTCAAGTTTACTTATAAAGTAGAGTTAATGTAAGTATGGCAAAACTGATATGTAATAGAGTATCAAAGGCTATAACCTGACATAGGAAACCTTTCCTTTCTGATACTTATTCCTAGTCTCTGAATGGCTCAATCTTAAGATAACTTGTTATCTCCACAACAATTCGTATCATTAAATATTGATACTATATTTCCCAGTTAAGGTTCAATACAACCGATTGGTGTTAACTCTCAACTTTAGCCCTTTCTAAAATACTGTTCTTCCCCTTGAATTATCCTTTACCACCAAGGATGTATATACTGAAGCATATATCAACCTAAGCAAATTACCATCACTAACCTGGTATGAATTTCTAGACTGTAGAAACACAGTCCTCAAACCATTCAAGCTCAGCTATTTAGTCAGAAATTTATATATATTCACTGCAGTCAAGTTAGAGGTTTACTAAACAAGTAATCAAAAATTTCCATTACTATAACCTAGTAAGCTGATTCCCGTACCTGTGCCGGAGGGGGTCGTGGCAGCGGCTCGACGGGGAGGGGTCGCCGGGGCAACGACTCGACGGGGAGGGAGTCGCCGGTGGGAGAGGGGCAGGGAGTCGCCGGTGGGAGCGGGGCACCGAGGGGGTCGCCGAGGGGGAGTAGGGCACCGAGGGGGTCGTCGAGGGTAGGGGCCAAGGGGGGAGTAGGTCGTCGAGGGAGGATGGGTCGGGTCACCGAGGGGGGAGTGGGTCGCCGAGGGGGGAGGGGGTTGCCGAGGGCCGGAGGGAGGGATGCAAGAGGCCGAGGGCAGAGGGGGCAGGAGGCCACCGGAGGGAGGCGGGGGGAGGGTCGGGGGATCGAGGGAATTTGGAAGAGAGGGAATTAGAAATATGGGAGGGGGGAGGGAAAAATAAAAAGTCGAAACAGGGAGTCCTATTTGACGAAATTCAGCGACATCATCAAAGGACGTCGCTGAACGTCGCTAATATCCTAAACAATAGCGACGTTCAGCGACGTCTAACGACGTAACTTTCTAATACGCTTTTAAGTAGTCACTATAGGTCGCTGAACGTCGCTAATTTTTTTTTTTCTGGCGACATTCAGCGACGTAAATAAAACACGTCGCTAATATACTAAATATTAGCGACGTTTTAACATGGAGTCGCTAAAAACGTCGCTAAATTGACTGATTTTGGTAGTGATGATGATAGCATGAGGGGGTGACACATAGCCACCACCCTCACCTCCCTTATTCTCTCTCTCTCTCTCACTATATATATATATATATATATATATATATATATATATATATATATATATATATATTATATATATATATATATATATATATATGCCAATGATCCTCTAGTCTAGTGGTAGTAGAGAGGCATGCGGCCCGAGTGGTCAGGAGATCGATTTCCGGTGGAAGCGTTCGTCCATGCGACCCGAGTGGTCAGGAAATCGATTCCCGGTGGGAGCGTTCGTCACAAATACCTTCTTTCATATATATATATATATATATATATATATATATATATATATATATATATATATATATATATATATATATATATATATACTGTATCCAATATCACTTTCAATGTTTCATGAAAAATTAACATAGAATGATAATACTATATCAATCAAATCTATATAAAATAAACAGCATAGCAACCTAAAACTCATACACAGCGCAACTTAACGAGGATTTCTATAAGGAAATCAAGACCCTTTATACTTCTCTCTTGATTTTTCTTCTCTTTCTCTAAATTTTTCAATGTTTCTTTTATGATTTCCTCTCAATTTTTTAATATATTTTCTCTCTCTCTCTCTCTCTCTCTCTCTCTCTCTCTCTCATCCTATATCCCTCTCTCTTTAATTTAATTTCTTTCCATTTTTTCAATTTCTTCCTACCTTTGACTTATTTTGGGACTTGTGCAACTCATGTTGCTTTAGTCTACAAGGGTGAGCATTATTTAGTTTTGGACCAAAAATCGAACCAAATCAAATTAAAAATTCAGTTAGGTTTGCAAAAAATTGGGTTCAATTTTGATTTTGAAAATACTAAAAAACTTTATTCGGTTTAGATTTCAGTTTTGGGTTTCAGTCCAAAAACTAAAATTGAATAAGACTTATGTAATTATATAAATATCCTCAATCTTATTCATATGTTGTAACTAAAATGTGTATATTTTGAAATCAACAATTCTATTTATGTGTTTTGAAATCAAACATTGATAATTTAACAATTAGTCTAACGTTGTACGTAAATACAACAAATGTGTGTATAAAATTATAATTTTTTAATATCATTACCACAATTTCAACTTGGACCGGTACCCTACCCATTATACAATAGAATAGTCCAGCCGAACAAACCGAATCGCTATTCGGTTCGGTTCGGTTCGGTTCAGTTTCAGTTTGGCTAATATTGGTTCGATTTCAGTTTTAAATTTTTAGAGTTTTGGTTTTGACTATTTCGAATGAAATCGAATAAACCGAATGCTCATCCCTACTCCCGCTACTATATATACCGGGACTTATGTAACTTTTGTTACATTGCAGTCTCTCTTGGACCGCTGCTCCCACTCACATCATTTTATTAAATGGAAAAAAAAATAACATACTTTAATTCCGACTCCAACTCGAATAGATAAGATGAATTCCTCGTACCTCAGCTACCATGACTGATATATTGATTTGAGTGACTTTTTAGAATATGTTATCTTTCCTCATAGATATAAATCTTGGTAGGGGTGGGCACGAATCGGATCGGACCCAAATTTTATGGAACTGGACCGGTTCCGTCAATTGGCGGAACGGAACGGGACGAGTCCAAAAAATATTGGAATCGGAACGGCTTCGACCAGTTCGAAACGGGTCCGAGTCCAAACGGATCCCAAAAAAGCTTAAAAAATTCTTAGTAAACATTTACATATGTTCTATTATATATAAGAATAAAACAAGTCTTATGTTTTTTCAAATTTCTATAATTTGTTTACTAAACAATAACCTATTCTATTATCTATAAACTATAATAGCAAAAAATTCTAAAATTGATTAAAAAAATATACTCCAAAAAACGGGTCAGTCCGGAGTCTCGTTTATTTTAAAAATAGGACCCGTTCGTCACACGACCCGGCCCGGTCCGTCCTTTTTAAATTCCAAATTTTAGGAACCAACTTTTTTGGACATTTTATCCTGGTATTAGTATCTCTGTCTCTCATTTATCTCTCCGCTAGATGTTTTGTTTTGTTTTGTATCTCTTAAAAAAAAAAATTTGGAGGAGCCTGAAAAATATTATATACAAATATAGCCTAACACATAGGCCTCGTTTGGTTCGCGGAATGGAAGGAAAAGGAAATCAATTCCTTGTAATTTTCTTTCCTTTGAAAAATTTTATTTTCCATTGATTTTCTTTTCTGATGTTTGGAAACGCCAAAAAATTTGGAAAGGAAGTGATTACTTTAATGTGAAAAAGTGATTCATTGCTTGGATGGATGGAATCACTTTTCCCCTAATTTTTCTTCCATTATAAATCACTTTTCTTTTCTTCTTAATTCTTTTGGCACTCAAATATAGAAAAATAAACATTTTTCTTTTTCAATCCGAAGATTCTGCGAACCACACGAGGTCATAGAGCTAATGTGAGATTATTTTGCGAACCAAACGAGGCCATAGAGCTAATGTGAGATTATTTTGGGATTTGGTGGAGCCCGGACCACGTAGCACCCCTAAGTTCCGTCAACTGTTGTGACTCTGATATTCTTGCATTCCCATTGAAGGGCTTCTAATAGGACTACGTCGAAAAAGAGTGTGTGGGCCGCAGCGTCACGTAGCCCGGACCACGTAACCCATTCAATGGGATTGTGTAGGCCGCAGCGACACGTCGAACAAGATTGTGTGGACGAGCCATCCAATGAGATAATGTGGCCCGGTCAAAGATGGAAATCTTGCACCAAATCCAACATGACAAGACTTGTCTATGTTTGAATTACCTTGAAAATTTTCCCTTAGAATTTCTAAGAGGAGAAAGAGAATTTGAAGAAAAATAAATAAAAAAAATAAAAAAAAATTAAATTTTATTTTCTTTAGTTGTTTGAATGACCTATTCTTATTTGCATAACCAAAATAAAAGAAATAAAAATATTAAACAAATATTTTTTTTGTGGATGGATATATAATTATAATTTAGCCTTTGGTACTCTCAAATTAAAATTTATACTTAACTTTTTGGGATAGTTGGAGAAATTCTTGGAAAAAAATTTCAGTAGATATTTTCTCTCAACTTTATCTTCCTCATTCCTTCCCAAAAACCATTATTTTTTATTTTTCTTTCAATAACTTCTCAATTTTTTTTTCTATTCTTTTTCTTCCTTCCTAAATAGTAAAAAAAAAGTACGAATAATCTTTATAATGAATATTCCTAATAAAATATATTACATCTACAACCATTCCAAGAGCCATAGGACAAATATTCCTCTATCCCCCTAAAAATCACATAATAATAACTTCCACTTAATTTCTTAAGTACTCAAAAGTCTTTTGGCACTAAATTGGGCTTGCTTCGTCACTTCCTATATGGCTTTTGAAGTCGAAGAAATACCATCTTCTCCTATATATATATATATATATATATATATATATATATATATATATATATATATATATATATATACTTTCAATTAAAAGGTTACAAGTTCAATTCTTACCTCTGACACATTATTAGATATTTACAAATGACCTCTAGCCCAATGGTTAAGAGAGATGCATGCGGGCCAAGTGGCCGAGAGTTCGAGTCCCAGTGAAACTAGATAGAATTGGATGGGACCATGTTAGCAGATGATGGATGTGGATTGTAAGAAAGTTGTAAATAAAGCAAAAGAATGAGTTCGTATCGAATCAGACTTTATGACGAATATCTTTTAGTAGACTACTAAAGGTGTGTTTGATTGCAAGGTAAAAAATATATGAAAAATAAATTAATTTTACAGAATTATTTGTCTAGAATTTTTTTTTTTATAGAATTTAAAATAAATCATGAAAAATTTAACTTGGGTGTTTGATTGTCATTATTTTCCATGAAAAATATTATTTTCTAGGGAAAATGATATTTTCCTATGGGTTTAGAAAAAATATGAAAAACAATAAGTTTTTGTAAAATGCTTTTATGGAAAATATAAGTTATCAAACACTACAGTTGATGAAAAATTTATGATGGAAAAAAGTCCAATCAAACACATCCTAATTGTTCTATTGAATTCGACATATCAAGACTTGAATAGTGTTTCATTAGCATCTACAATAGCTTGAAATGATTTTCTTTTTCTTTTTCTTTTTTTGCCATCAAATTCTGTTACAAGAAGCATGGTCTGATCTGAATCTGAACCCACATATATTGAAATCTGTATAACAAATGTACCTGACCCAAACTGGACAATATAGCACAAACATGACCGGTCCAGAGGTAAGTCAGACAAGACTTCGGACTTATACACCCCCCTCTACTTGGAACAAATCCCAAGCTTAACATGACCTCCACAACAGGTCTAATCGGTCCATATTAAGAGCATCTCCAACCCTATTGTGAGTTTAGAAAAAATGGTTGCCACATAGGAATGACAAGCTTTCATTTCAAAAATCCTTCTCCAATGCAAATGTAGTTAATCATGAAGTTGACATAGCAATTGTAGTGCCCCGTCCCTAACATCGTGTCCCGTTCTTCGTCCACGGGGTGCGCGAGAAAGGAACACTGTCGCTATCGATTCGGTCGGGACCGATAGGTCGGGATTGATCGAATCGGTCAAAGATGAACGATTGAATTAAGATCCTTTTCTCGTTATGGAAATGCTTCTTCGGAATCAAGTCCCATATTCAGTGAGTTGCGTCTCGAGGATAGACTCTGCGGCTGAGTTGGGAGAGTCCTCCCGTTGCTCTATTTTTTACGCCGTACTTGCTTTGGTTTTGGCTTTGGTTTTCTGAATGCGTTCTCGTGAATGTTTTCGTGAATGTTTTCATGGCTTGCGTTTCGAACTCGTATTTACATATTGAATTCCTTGAATAATACAGTGTTCTAATCAGTTGTTTGTGCGACTTCAGGTAATCGCGTAGGCGACGTCTAGCACGATCAACAAGTCTCTCGCCTTTAATAGAATGAGTGCCTGACCTCCTTCACCTCGACCCTCTATCTAAAAAAAATGAATCATTATAAAGTTGTCGTAACGACACCATAAAAACGTGCCTTAAATCACTTGTTAACGTAGCACGGTCATGGACAACTTGTATACGATTGTTTCTTCGGACGGTATTCCGGGGCCACGGACCGATCCGGCCTAGGAAGAAATACGATAGCTATGCTAGATTGTATCGCGGGTATTCGGTGCTCCTTCATCTCGCTACCCGCGTTGAACACGCACCGTCTAAACCAAGCTATGTCCAGAATGATTTTCATGCCCATGATCTCCGCAATTATGTACTAGTTAAACTTATGTTATGCAATATGACAGGGAAGAACATGGTAAGCTTTATGTTTTACGGCACGCTATGCCGTGGGTCAGTTCTAGCATAAATTTTCCTTATTTATGTTCCATCGAACTGCTTGCACGAAACTGACTAGGATGGCTAGAAAGATCACTAAAACAAGTTGTATGTTTTATCTAACTTCTCGAACCAAATGAAAGCATAGAAAATAATTAGTCACTCGCTAGTACACTTTGATTGTACTGATCCACGTTCTCCATATGTGCTATAAATCATTACGAGCGTGCCGCATGACTGAAGGCAGCGCTCGAGTGTTTTGAAGTTTCGTCCGTGCGTGCAAAACCTTGACTCATTCTCTTTTGAAGACTCTGCAACTGTCCAAGATGAGATGTCTCGACTCTCACCTATCCCAGATGTCTGCATACTTTAGTTATATAAGAGGTACGATGTATGGAATGACTATCTCATCGATGTTCATTTTGTAATGGAGTCAGTTTGTAGCCCGCGCGGCACCTTGTATCGAGTCTGTAATATGATGTTCATTATCAGTAAAGCTTAACTTTTCTTCTATACAATGTGTTCATTTTACTCTGCATATTCTCTTATTGTTGTGTTTCGAATAACCTTATGACTATGTCTTGTGCAATCGCAACTTAGGTTCGCACGACATCGCGCCCTGGGGACGACTATCGATTCTACAAAATCGGGACATGACATAATAGTATCAGAGCACGGTTTACATCCTTTAGCCTTCTGTTTGAGTCTCGAACCTTTGAACTCGTATCGATGAGATGAGTTGTTCCATACAATGAGTCCGTAATATTTCTTGAGACTAGTATGAGTTGTCCCCTACCCTAGAAGTCCGAGAAGCTGTAGGCGGGAACGAAGTAAGTGCTTCGAGTGGCTCGAATAGCTCGAGAGAGGGACCCTCAAACGCCCCCATGGAACCCACGGAACAGACGCAAGAACGTCAGGCCGAGGCCAATCATCACCCAAACGAACAACATCAACAACACGTTAAAGACCAGCGGAGACAAGCTAAGGTACAACAGACTCAGTTTGAGGCCCGATTCGATGCACAGTTCAAGTTGCAGCAGAAGCAGCATGATACTGTTCAACAAATCGTCCAGACAGTTGTGGCCAACCGCAACTCTGCAACGACTCATGCCGTAACCGAGCCTGTTGTCTGACCAATCGATATCGAGCTGAAGGTACCCGAGCGACTACCTGCAACACCAAGGAGTTCCAACTTTGAGGTGTCAAAATTCACAAAAAATTGTCGCACGTCCTTCTGTGGTACTGAAGACCCTTCCTTGGCGATCGATTGGTTGGAGGAGTTGGAAGACCGATTCGAGCTTCTAGGCGTTGATGAGTCCAAAAAAGTTACATATGCTCAGCTTTTACTCCGATTAAATGTGCATAACTGGTGGACCGTGCAAAAGTGTGACGACGAAACAACGACAAGAAAATTAAGGAGAATAAATTTATGCAGTTGAAACAAGGGAATATGACGGTGCGACAGTACGTAGCAGAGTTCAATAAATTAGCCAAATTTGTTGGATCGTTCTTGCCTACAATGTGTCACGCCCCACTCCCGTAGGAGCGATCGTCCTCGCTAAGGCGTGATGCCGCATGAGCCTAGGTTGCGTCCGTACAAGGCTAACTCCAGAAACGGCCGATTCGAGCTAGGCCACAGAGTCGCACAGAGTGTCCCCATTTGCAGCAAAAAGTAAATGAACACAAGTTGAAGCAAATTCAAACTCTTTATTGATTTTTCAAAAAGTTTACAAGCGGCGCTAGGACGAGTTTGCAAGTCTCTCAAACTCTCTCTCTCTCTGAAACATAAAAGGCGTGCCAAGTGGCTTACAACATGGAATAATTCATGGCGATGTTCCGATACATTATATCCTGTATATGGTGCTTTAGCTCCTTTGCAACGCTCCAAGGCTCTAGAGTTAGCTTCGCGCCTTAAGTACGTTCGAAGGAAGTCTCCGCACCC